>JACXGI010006029.1:29002-43951 GCA_016801175.1 Esox masquinongy | reverse complement strand
CCTCTCAGTCTCTGATGTTAGGGATGTCCTCCACCCTCTCAGTCTCTGATGTTAGGGATGTCCTCCACCCTCTCAGTCTCTGATGTTAGGGATGTCCTCCACCCTCTCAGTCTCTGATGTTAGGGATGTCCTCCACCCTCTCAGTCTCTGATGTTAGGGATGTCCTCCACCCTCTCTGTCTCTGATGTTAGGGATGTCCTCCACCCTCTCAGTCTCTGATATTAGGGATGTCCTCCACCCTCTCAGTCTCTGATGTTAGGGATGTCCTCCACCCTCTCTGTCTCTGATGTTAGGGATGTCCTCCACCCTCTCAGTCTCTGATGTTAGAGATGTCCTCCACCCTCTCAGTCTCTGATGTTAGGGATGTCCTCCACCCTCTCAGTCTCTGATGTTAGAGATTCCCTCCACCCTATAAGTCTCTGAAATTAGCCACTCCCCTCACCTTTTTCGTTGCTTGTCTCTTTCTGCAGATCATTAGTGACCCGGCACTCAGCCCTTTCTTTGATGTCTGTGAGGTCTGATGTGTCTGTCAGAGCCATGCTAATCCGTGGACTGCCCGCAGCCACCTGTTCCTCAACAACATCTGGCCACACGGCTCAGCTCCGGCTGCAGGGTACAGCTGCCTCATTCTCCCGACTGAAACAGAAACAGTCTAAATCTTGCAGCTCTCTTGAAAACCAACATAGTCACTGTTTTAGGTGTACCTTTTGAAGAACATAGTCACTGCTTTAGGTGTACCTCTTGAAGAACATAGTCACTGTTTTAGGGGTACCTCTTGAAGAACATAGTCACTGTTTTAGGGGTACCTCTTGAAGAACATTGTCACTGTTTTTTGAGGGTACCTCTTGATGAAAATAGACACTGTTTTAGGGCAACCTATTGAAGAACATAGCCACTGTATTAGGGGTACCTCTCTAGAACATTGTCACTGTGTTAGGGGTACCTCTTGAAGAACATTGTCACTGTTTTTTGAGGGTACCTCTTGATGAAAATAGACACTGTTTTAGGGCAACCTATTGAAGAACATAGCCACTGTATTAGGGGTACCTCTGTAGAACATTGTCACTGTGTTAGGGGTACCTCTTGAAGAACCATGGTCACTGTAATTAATAGAAATGGATTAGAGAGGATTTTGGAGGAGCCTGTCTTATTTAAATCTCAGACATTTAGTTTGGTTTGCTCTTGATTGTTGAGTGGTATCATCATGGCAAGATAGAGCTCTCTAAAGCCTTCAGAAAGAAGGTTGTAGATGCGTATGAGTCTGGGAAAAGATTTATAAAGCTCTCCAAACTATTACAAATCAGCCATTCCACTGTCTGGAAAATAAGTGGAGACCAATTAAAACAAGGGGCCGCAAGATGCTTACAGAACTCTCGAACAGTCCTAAATGTCATCACAGACCCACAGGTAGCTCTTGCCCCAGTTGATGTCAAAGTACTCTACATGCATCTACCATCAGAAAGAGACTGCAAAAGTTTGATTTTCATGGGAGGTGTGCAAGGAGGAAACCCTTGATGTAAAAAAAAAAAACATCAGGGCAAGACTAAAGTTTGCCAGAGAACATCTAGACAATGACCAGGACGTTTGGAACAATGTGGACAGATGAATCTAAAGTTGATTTATTAGGGCAAAAGTAACAGAAGACATGTTTGGGGCAAATGGAAGAGAGCATTTGAGCACAAGTACCTCATACTGTGAAGCATGGGGGTGGAAATGCCATGGTTTGGAGCTGCTTTGCTGCAGCAGGGCCTGGTCAGCTCACCATCATAGAATCTACTATGAATTCTTTATTGTATCAGAGTATGCTTGAGGAAAATGTGAGGCCATCTGTCTGAAAATTGAAGCGGATGTGGACCATGCAACATGACAATGACCCAAAACATTCCAGTAAGTCCAACAAGGAATGGCTCAAAAGAAAGCAATGGAGAGTTCTGGAATAGCCAAGTCAAAGCCCAGATCTTAATCCTATTGAGTTGCTGTGGGGTGAATTGAAATGGGCTGTGCAGGCAAAAAACCCATCAAACATCACACAACTGAAAAAAGTCTGCATGGAGGAGTGGGAAAATGTTTCTCCCAGTCGATGTCACAGACTGGTAGACAGTTATAGGAAACATCTAACTCAGGTTATTTCAGCCAAAGGGAGTATTTCCAGCTACTGTATTAGGGCACAGGGTGTCCTAACTTTTCCTCAGCAGGAATTGGCATCTTTGTTCATTTTGTTCGTAAATAAATGATAACACAGTTGCATTTTCATTGTTTTTGATGCAGTTACATCACCTTTATCTATACCTATAATTTGAAGGAAGATCAAAGATTGGTATATGCCTACACTTCTTCAAAAATCACTACGTGTTTCATGGAGTGTCCACATTTTTTCACGACTGTATTTGCTGTTGGGTACAAAAGGATGTGCTTGGATTTTGAGGTTGTTTTAAGATTCTCATGAAAAACTTGTCAGTGTCTGGGTTCCAAAGGAGTGTTAAATTTATAGAAATTACATATATTAATGATTATTGTTTTGAAATGTACTATAAAACTCAAAACTTTCCTCAGGGACTGGCAGCTATTCCATGTTTTTAAACTTTTCCAGAACTAGCAAACCTGATTGAACGTGTTAACTAATTATCATTCCCTTGATTAGGTGAATCGGGTGAGCTATTTCAGAACAACGACAACAACAGCGTGAAACGCCTACCGGTCCCTGAGGAGAAGTTTGATAACATCTGCCTTAAACACCTCAATATATCTTCCAAAATATATGGTGCATTTCTTCTTGCATGTGACTACAAAAGCATCTGAGACTCAAACTATGCAGCTATCTAAGACATTCACTCAGCAGCGTGGCTCTGGCTTTCCTCCCTGTTGCTATTTACAGAGCACCGAGTTGTCTTAATTATCTGCTGCTGAAATCCACCCTCCCTTCACGTTTCTTGCATGCTGCTCTGATTTGATGGACCTGATAACGCAGGACCACCTCTTCGCATCGCATGAAAACCCTGCGGCTATTTAAAACGGACATTCCAAAACATCAACAGCCTATGTGGCCTGTAAAGAGACAGGCTGACCTTTCGAAGTGCTGTTCTTTAACTCAGGGAACGCTATGACGATTGGCGGTATGCCATGCACAACGAACGAGCCCAGTAGAAAAGGTCTGATAGCCAACCGGTCGGTGGACCTCTAGCCTGTGCCAACTAGCCTACCCGTGCGTTTGTGGAGACGAAATACATGCGCAGAAGCTTCTGGGTGATTAAGAGATACTTTTTTCCTCAAGGTCTGAGGGAAGAAGCATCCACAGACCTGGCCTTCATTCATTCACAGATTAATGTATTCAATCATAATTCATTAATTCATTCCATCTTCCTTCACATACGACGTCTTCTGTGCTACTTATGCATACAAACACAAACTGGTAATTCAGTTCAAAGCTGTCTTTGAATCCTTTGAAGGAGTCTGAGGAAAATATGCAGCACGGAGCTTTGTTTATAGAGAATATTTGATAGGGGGGAGAAGTTTAAAAGCATCACATCAGCCGACATATGCCCTATTGCCTTCAATGGAGTCCCTCAACTTGAGGCCTGCGTCGACGGTGTGGCGACCTCTCGTTGCCCTACGCGGTGCCTCTCCCCCAAGAGAAAGAGTTGCCTCTCCCTGGGCCAACTACCAGCACAGATCAAAGCCTCCTCTCACGGGGGTTTCAGAGGGAGATTCAGACACATAATGATGATGTCATTCATTAAACACGACAACCAGCGGAATGAAATATCACCCGTTCGCCTTCCGCGAAGAACACGCTATTATTATTCCTCTGTCTCGTACAGCTCGGGGAGATTCATGAGGGAACCACGCTAAGAATTCAGCTGAGGCCAGACACTTCGGTGGCCGTGTTATTGAAGCTGTATTAAATACTGCCGCTGCACCGCCGTTCCGTCCTCTCGGGGGTGGGTATTGATATCCCTCCGCGCCTACACGGCCAGAGAGCAGGACATCCGCTGTCACCCGAACAGACCACAGCTGCTGCCGTTGACGATGAGCTGACCCGCTCCACTTTGGGGGGGGGGGGCACGGAGGTGATGGTACGGAAAGCATGAGACGTGTCTTTCTCTAGTTCTGATTTCTGCTCAACAGGACTCTTCATCGATTCCGGTCCCTTTCATGCTAAATGTTATTACCGTGGTTGGAGACCCGGTGTGTGTATGTGTATGTGTGTGTGTGTGTGTGTGTGTGTGTGTGTGTGTGTGTGTGTGTGTGTGTGTGTGTGTGTGTGTGCGTGTTTGTGTGAGAAAGAGGGGCATTCACACTACTGAAATCAACCCCTGGTCTGCACTGAGGGATGTGGGCAGCATACCGTCCTTTGATTGGCTGCCAACAGGGTTGCATGTTCCTAATACAGGATAGTTATAGGCCACATGGGAGGCTTGGTCCAGAGGGAATCATCTGACTATTGGTCGTTATGACTTGGGCCTTCTGTTGACTCCACCCAAACAATGTTAAAGAAGCAATCAGCAGTTGAAACAATTGCAAAGTGTTCTTCCCACCTCTCTTTCGGTAAAATGCTGAGGCATGTGACTGGGTTATTGTAACCACTCTCAAATGAATTGACAGAGCTGTGACAGCAAGCGCTGAAGACCACTGAAAACGGAATATGTTAACGTATGGTGTTACTAAAACAAATGTACCTGGTAGCCTACCAGTCAGAGCATCTCGCCAGTAACTTACAAGTGACTACATCGAATCCCATAGCCGTTAATTTTAAACTAATATAAAATGTACACATAATGTACATTTGGGAATGACAGTTGAACACTCTCCTGCAGCGAAATGTCTATTCTATTGGGTACATTTCATTCACTGCAGATCGCCCTTTAAGATGAGGTAAAAATAGTCTGTTGTTTTGATTATGTAAACAGAATAACCAATTAAAATGACTAGAGTACACATTCTGACCCGGGGCTAAACTGAAAAATATACACCTTGTCGGATTGACTATGTGGCTGTAGTTTTAAAACAGTTTGTGTTGTTCTGCGTTTACAGCAATACCAGTGTCATGGGAACAAGGCATCTTATTGAACATAGACAGCCTATTTTATGTCTTGCAGAGGTTTTTTTTTTCCTACTGTGGTTTCAATAAACAATTGGCATAATTAGCACAGACTGTCAAGAAAGCGTTGTATTACTGACCCCGAGGACAACAGGATATCGAGCATCACTCAGCAACATTTGTGGCGATATTGAAACTTCAGGAAAAACCCACGTTTTCACCAAACACGCCATAAAAGCACACATCATAAAAGCAATGTAAAACAAATATCAAAGGGTAACGCAACCATATACTTCTCATGAACCAAATCAATGGATTGTGGACTTGGTTAAACGGCATCTGTACTGTGTCTTGGAGCTCAGACACAGTACAGATGCCGTGTCCTATTTTGACATTATGCAGAGAAAACATCTTCAGATGTCTTCTGAATGCCCGGCTTACAACAAAATGATCAAATTTAGAAATGCCATGCGTATATCATACTCATAGGAGCTTGATGTCCAATCCTAAGAAAGAAAACAGCTTTGTGGTCTGTTCTCTGCGGGGGGACGAAGATCACTGGAGTAAGAGGACATGAGTCGGTGAGAGGAACACACTGACCGGGAGCTGAGTGTTACCTGGCTCACTGACAACGGAGAGGAAAATAAAACACACGTGCGCACATGCACAAGAACACACAACTGTACACGCACGGATATACACACAAACGCACAACACTGCATGCGCAGATACACGCCGACATCAGTACCTGCACGGCTACACGCACACACGCGCACACACACACACACACGCATACACACACACACACACACGCACGCACACACACACACGCACGCACGCACACACACACGCACGCACGCACACACACACACACACGCACGCACACACACACGCACGCACGCACACACACGCACACCCATACGTGGCACTCTGTATGCACGAGCCGCCGGCCAACTATTCACTTGGAAATCCATGAGATGGAACTGTGAGTTTTGTGCTGTGCCAGGATTAAACCCCTATATTGTACCACTGTCCACATCCGCTGCTATTTGAGTGATAATGACGGGTTAAATCAAAGCATAGACACTGTTCAACACGCCTCGTTTGAAGTCAGCCTCTGATCTCAGACCAGCCAGCCGTCGCGGGCCAATTGAAACGACTGGTCCCGGCCTCGCTGGACGGCGTATCATAGCTCTCCGACCACGACGTAGGCGGGGCTTTGCAGCCCTATGGCCCCGCCCAGCCCCGGTCTGTGACCTTGGCTCCAACCTACCTTGTTTTGCACAGTTCCGGGACATGACCCAAGCTCCAAACATTGTATTTTATTACTGTGAAGGCTGAACTCGTCCAACCTAAACGTCTGTAGCTTATACATAACCATCCCTATTTGTCCACCACAGGGCCATATTTCAGACACCAACGTTGTGCCACTGAGGGACAGCACTTAAAACGTTACAATGATTGGCCCCAGACAGGAGTTATCGTTCTGAACTGAAATGTGTTATGAAACGTGTTATGAAACGTGCTATGAAACGTCTTATGAACATGCCATATAAACATGCTGATTGTTTGATTGGTAGGGGGATGAAATCTTTACTGTTGACT
Source organism: Esox masquinongy (assembly GCA_016801175.1). Classification (NCBI taxonomy): domain Eukaryota; kingdom Metazoa; phylum Chordata; class Actinopteri; order Esociformes; family Esocidae; genus Esox; species Esox masquinongy. The sequence goes on along the minus strand of JACXGI010006029.1, from coordinate 37,308 downwards.
TGAAGGTTTATAACCGCTCTTCAACGTACTCAAACAGTCATCCTGTAGTCCCCTAGTAACCTCACCTCAACATACTCAAACATTCACCCTGTAGTCCCCTAGTAACCTTAACTCAACATACTCAAACAGTCATCCTGTAGTCCCCTAGTAACCTCACCTCAACATACTCAAACATTCACCCTGTAGTCCCCTAGTAACCTCAACTCAACTTACTCAAACAGTCATCCTGTAGTCCATGTGTATTTTCACACACACACCAAAAAAATGTCCACAATCTGAAGATTGATATGTGGTTCCTAAAGACTGTGGACTATGATTGAACGCAGTGCATTTTTACACACATGAGTGCATTATGCTCTATTTACAGAACCATTTTAACTGCAATTAGACTCTGAGTCATAGAATGGTGCCATTCACGACAGTTTGTTTCTACCTTTCTTTGTGATCTGAAAATGACTGAATGGAACAACCTTTCACTCATTACGCCAGACCTTCACTGTACTTGAGGAGTCCCCCGTCTCATTTTCCATATTCCCCACATTTCCCGACATTTCCAAATTATGCTCTCCAGATCCTGAGAGATGATTGAAAGGAGGCGGGCCACGACGTTCCCTCTGCAAAAATTCATCATGAGTATTTTCCGAAGGGGCCTGCGCCCTGCTTCGAGGCGGTAAGCGTGAATAAACCCATCTTGGCCGAGGTCAAACGGGCTCTCTGTAGTTGTAATTGGAGACAAACAAAGATTCCTGATTCGAATCCTTACGGCATCCAACTGGCATGTCTTGAGGAGACGGCGGCAGCAGCGGCAGATTTGGCGGAGGCCGTGTGAGAGCCGCTGCTGGTAACAGTTAGGAGACATCAAGCATCCTTCCCAATCAATCGGCGAAAAAGAAAGAAAAGGGCAACAGCGATTTGTCTCAGGCCATTTTGCCTGTCAGAGATGTTTAACTTCCCGGCGCATAATGGCTCTCGCACCGTGGGCAAACAGCCATTACCGCGCTGTTTATTTGGAAGGAGGGAGCTCTTGCGGCGGCCCCCGAAACGGGGCCGATGGACACCATGCTCAAAAGATGAGGGGAGAGAAGGTCAAGTGAAAGAAAGGGGGCGGCGTGGGCGGCGGGGGCGGGGGGGGGGGGGCGCGAGGCGAAGGAAGACCCAATTTATTTAGAAGTAATTGGCTCCACTTGAGCAAACACCCTTACTTGCGTAGTACTCGTCTCAATCCATGGATGAAAAGTCTCCCTACGTTCGCCTGGCCAGACCAAGAGAGGGGGGAAATTAATTGGGCAGCGTTTTGGAGCGTTTCCTGTTTGGATTTTATGACTCTGGCGTCTCACTCATGAGCCACTCGTGAAAAAATGTGGGATATTATTGTTTGAACGAAACGCTTGTCTTTGTAACAGAGTTTGGCAGCATTGCAGTGTTGTGAAGCATAATCCCTTTCAAGTTGTCGATGGTCCCATTGCAGTTTAATTGAAGTGCTTTGTGTTTTAATGTGTTTTGAAACTGTGTGTGCTGCTATTTTGGCCGGGTCTCTCTTGGAAAATAGATTTTTAATCTAAATGAGAGTAACCTGGAAGAAACAAAGATTTAACAGAAACACTGAAGAATTGAGCAAATGTAAATATTTTGTAGGAATAATTTAATATTCTAGGTCTACTGGTGTACTCATTAACTCTCTGTATTTACATGATGACATTCAAAGAACACCTAAAGTATTGGGACAACAACACCTTTCTTTATTTTGCTCCATATTCCAGCATTTTGGATTTGAAATGACACAATGACTATGGTATTGAAGTGCAGACTTTCAGCTTAAATTTATTGACAACCATTCATAATGTATTCAAAGACTACAACGTCTTTTGATCAAAGTTCCCCTATTTTTGTTTACCAAAAGTATTTGGACTGATTAACATTATGGTCAACAGTGTAGTCATGTTTAGTACTTATTTGCATACCATTTGCATGCTGTGATTGCCGGAAGTCTGAGAACCATACACTTCACCAGACGCCGGGAATATTCTCTGGTGATCTTCTGCCTGTACTGGAGCCATCTTCAGTTCTCGCTTGTTTCGGGTGTTTTTTTCTTCACTTCTCTCATTAGATTTGGAGAAACGTTCTCAATTCAAAACGTACAATTCTTGGCTCTGAAAAAGCCATTTGTAACCTGATGACAGTGTGTTTGGTGCTATTGTCCTGCTGCGTGATGACTTTTAAGGCATTTGATTGTACCTGAGCAAAGACGCTGTCTCTGTGCACTTCATAATTCATCCCAATGCTGCCGTCAAATGTGCGAGATGAAGATGCAGCCATACATTCTCAAACCATAACACCCACATCCACCGTATTTCACAGATGAGATGGTATACTCTGGGCAGTTACTTATGTTCTCCATTCTTTCCTCTCATCATCTCTCTGGAACAGGTTAATCTGCATCTCATCTGTCCACAGCACTTTGTTCCAGAACTCTACAGGGTCCTTCAAGTACTTCTTAAGAAAGTGTAGCCTGTTTTTTTTTGTTCTTGAGGCCTACTATTGGTTTGCATCTTGTGGTAAACCCTCTGAGGTTCTGCTGGTGTACTCTTCTATGTATGGTAGTCTTTGACACATCTATGCCTGACCTTCTGGTATGTTGGAAGGTTGTTAGAGGTCTGCTCTTCACCAATGAATCTTTTCTTCATTCATCCACTTTAGTGCTCTTCCTTAGTCTAATAGGTAATTTGACATTTGTCATAACTTGCGTTGACACTTTGTTCTTCAGGTTGCAAAAGGCGCAAAAGCACCTGAAAAATAAGAAACAGCTGCAGAGCCAAATGCCCAAATACTTTTGGTAGCCTGATGCATTTTCTACTATGTACAAACTGTGCTGTATTTTCTAGATGTCATTTCTAAATGGTTCCCTGAAAATGACAATGTGTAAATGGTACATCCACTTGAAAACCAAATGTGTGCACTTTAACCCCACACTTAATGAGTCATTTCAAATCCAAAAGTGAAAAAGGCCAAAGTGTCACTGTCCAAATATTTGCGGAGTTTACTGTATATACATTGTATTGAGATAAAGACAACATTGTCAACGTAACCCTAAACCCGTGAACTCTCCCCACTCAACCGCCTCTATTTCCACTGTGCAAAAATAGAAAAATTCTCCCTGTAAAATATGTTTCTAAAAGAAAACAAATAGAGAAGTTAATCAGTAGAGAGATAAGCCGGTACATGCCTTTCACAGGCGAGTTGGGAAATAACAGCAACGTGATGGGGTCTCCTTGTCAAAGGACCCGATAACAGACAAGGGGAAGTCCGTCTCTGTCGCACCTCCATGAAACCTTTCATCGTCAGATCACCCCCATGTGGCTGAGACCCACCCCCCCGACTCCCCCCCCCACCCCAGGAAAGAGGAAGACCTCTGAAACAATGGGCCAGGCGGCGGAGTGTCAGGCACGGGGTGATAACTGAGACATCTCTGGTCATCCCTGACAGATGGTGTCGGGCCAGCCGGGCAGTGGCCAGCCAGACGCCTCGGCTCCCCTGACAAGGGCCAGAGGACGGGCGGGGCACTGAAAGGGGACGGAGAGAGCGCGGTGCTACCCCCTGAAGGGGTGCCACGGCCCGGTCAGATGACGGAGCTGCGGGGTGGTGGTGGCGGTGTCCGATTGGATGCACTTTCTGGTGTGAGAGGGTGAGACTGTTAAAGCGGTTTAGGGGAATGTGTATTTGGCTTTTCAAATGAACTGTGTGTGTGTGTGTGGTCCATGTCTATGTGTACATATGGGGACATAAAGTTCTCACAAAGGTAGTGAAACCTGAAACATCGGTCCCCATAAGGATTTTTGGCAGGTCCCCAATAGGAAAATTGTGATTCCAGGCTTAGGTGTTAAGTTTAGTAAAAAACATACAATTGGGCATCGTGTTAGAATGGGAGTGATTTTTAGTCTTAGGCATTACAGGTTAGGTTCAGGGTTAGTTAGGGTTAGTTTCAGGCATTAGGGTGTGGGTTTTTGACATAAAAGTTTAGTCATTAAGGCTAAAGTTAAGTCTTACTTAGTGTTAGGTTTAGGGCTAGTTTGTGTTAGTGTCAGACTTTAGGGTTAGTTAGGGTTAATGTAAGATGTTAGGGTTAGTTAGGGTTAGTGTCAGGTGTTAGGGTTAGTTAGGATTAATGTCAGGTGTTAGGGCTTGGTTATTAGTCATGAAAGTTATATTTTTGAGGCTAAGGTCTTACTGTTAGGTTTAGGGAGTGGGGAACATAGATTACTGTGTCAGGGTTAGGTCCCCACAAGGATAGAAAAACAAAGTGTGCGGTAGTGTGTGAGGCTGTACTACAGCAGGACTTGGTGGGTGGTGGTTCACAGTCATGTGATATTGAACAGTCCCCCTCCAGGGGGACCTCCAGTCGCCCCTCCAGGGTCCGTCACTCACACACACACATTTGTTTTTTTTCCTTGTGAGGACCAAAAATCCATTCTCCCAGTCCCCTCTCCCTCACAATAACCTCCACCTAACCCAAAACCTCGCCAAACCAAATCCGCAACAATCAAAACTTTATCCTAAACCTAACTTTGGCCTAATGCCCAACCTAACTCAAACCTTTATCCTGAACCTAACTTGAGCCTAATGCCCAACATAATTTAAACCTTTATCCTAAACCTAACTTTGGCCTAATGCCCAACATAATTTAAACCTTTATCCTAAACCTAACTTGGGCCTAATGCCCAACCTAACTCAAACCTTTATCCAAAACTTAACTTGAGCCTAATGCCCAACATAATTTAAACCTTTATCCTAAACCTAACTTGGGCCTAATGCCCAACCTAACTCTGAACCTGAAAGCCCCCACATCTATTGCTGTTCCAGGATCCCACTCCCCGCTCCCCCCAGGCCCTCTCCATAGAGTCATATGCTTGTTAGCCTGTGTGAACTCACCCAGAGGGGACGCCACATTATTTCTCCCTTCCTCTTCCCATCTGCCCTCCGGTACCCACCCGTCTGTCTGCCTGTCTGTCTGTCTGTCTGCCTGTCTGTCTGCCTGCCTGCCTGCCTGCCTGTCTGTCTATTGGTCTGTCTGTCCATCTGTTTGTTCATCTATCCGTCTGTCAGACAAGTATTTCCAATAAAGAATCTCCACAGGAGGTTTTTCCCCCACATCTATAACCAATGGTTTGACCTGTACTCCCTCAGCCCCTCCACTTCTTCTTCCACGAGATTGGCAATAAACGAGAAAAGGAAGAGGCGATATTTGTAGCTGAATAAAATACTTGCCTGGGGTCAAGTGGTCATCCCTAAGGCTTATTTAACAGCCGTTGCCCAAATGAAGACAAATGGATTGGCCCTAAACACTCTTGTTGCCTGGAAACACTGTGGAGTGATTAAGCATGTCCGGATGTCCTGCTGCCCAGCCAATCACTACGCCTCATTCCTCCCTCATACTGTGACCCTGTCTGACAGTCTGGCTAGTGCCTGACTGGTTACAGTCACGGGGGTTAGTGGAGTTTATCAGTGTGCTGAGTAAAGAAAAGTATTAGATGTGGTAACAATAGGTTCATGTTTCTACCATGATTGATAAATGTCTGTTAGGAATTAGTGGAAAGGCTAAAAAAAAAGTTCAAAGTGGATTTCAGCTATTTTTTCACCCTAATTTCCTGGTGTCCAATTCCTTATTGTTATCATCAGAGTAATTTATTTTTTTTTCATTTAACTGACACCCTTAACCATAGTGACTTACAGTAGTGAGTGCATACAATTCTAAGCTGGTCCCCCAGGGGAATCAAACCCACAACCCCTGGTAATGCAAGTGCCATGGTCTTCCAACTGAGCTACACAGAACTACACATACCTCACACTGCCGCATATCACACTGCTCACTCAACCAAGAAGCAGCTTTCAGATAAGCACTCCTAAGAACCAAAATGTAGACTGCAAGCACCCAACCCACGACTAGAAGTTACTAAAGTGCGCGGTGACAAAGCAACACTCTCCAAAAGGGACCATGCTGAACATTTGCGGTTCTCCCAGGCAAGGTCGGTGTGCCACAACCGGGATGAGAACCCAGGTCACAGTGACTCGGACACCCTACAGAAATGTGGACATTTTAAAAACGTACTGTAATTATCTACCATTACTCAGATAGTTCAGACTGATTAGAGGACAGGCAGTAAAACCCCATATCCTATACCTCTGCTTTTGCTGCATGCTTGGTGAGGCTAACTGTCAAGCGTGTTTGTTTGTGTGTGTACGTGTGTTTGTGCCTGTTGGTGTGTGTGCGTGTGCTCACGCGTTTCTTTCCAGGTGATCCGTAGCTGTATGTGCTGTTCCCATTCTGTCCAACTGCTCCCCAGACAGACCCGGTTCTGCAATGAAATGAAGGAAATCTGAGAGGGCGAGAGAGCGGGAGAGAGAGAGGGGAGAGAGGGAGGGAACCCGTTTGATGAAGTGTAGCTCAGGCTTTTCTAAACGGAATCAAATACTTTTCCAGGGGGTGGCATGATCTTGTGCAGTTATTACATCGCTCTCTACTAATCTGCTCTTGCTTGTTTTGCTATGAAATGTTTCATGTACGTTTCCCTCGCACAGGCAATATGACGGAACACCAAAACATGATTACAGCCATGTCTCACCGCCATGTGTAAGCAACTGGGCTGAAACGTCTCCGGTTGATTTAACGCAGGGAGCTAGCTAGCATCGACACCAACAGTGAAGCTATGCCGCAGACATCAGCCGACCAATCAAAATGAGGGGAAACTCAGACACACTGTGCAGTAGCCTCTCCTTCCCCTCGCAGAATGTTCTTCACTGTTCCAGAAAGCCACATAAACATTGGTTAGACCATATGTCGGCTAGTGCACTGAAACAATCCCTTTGCGATTAAAATTTCCACCTCTTCTGTTTCTTCCCCCTTTGTTGTCAATCAGGTGCTCCCTCTAAGCGGAGGCTTATAACAGCTTACAACCCTCCATACTTTGCATCTCCCTGTTCCCCTCCGTTTCACAGGTTTCCCTCTTGCTGTGCGTTAGGGGCAAGTTCATGGTCCCTCCGTGATATTGACTACACTTCTACGAAAACACACTAAGCCTCGGCTTGGACCGAACACGCATGACCGGTTGAAGGACCGCTGTGTTTTTCTTGGACGTGAAGGAGACTGTCACGTTGTTTTTTATGACTCGGTGCGGTCTTCCCGAACAGACAGGGAACAGTTTGACAATTCCTGCAGGGAGCACAATTCAACAGGTCAGACAGGGTCTTAAACATAACAGGTAAAAATATCAGCAGAATATTCCGGCACACGCTACAGGCCAAAGAGTTTAAGACAGATGGATGGACAGATGAAGGGGAGGGAGAGATGTATGGCGTGGTCAAACCTGCTTGTAGCCATTGGACGGTTTCCACGGAATAATTTCTTGATTTAAACAAAGAAAAAAACAGTCCTTCCAGTTTTGGCACTATCACAATGAACGCATACCTTGGTGGGAACCCCTTTTCATTTTTTTGCTCAACACCTAAAGTGTTTAAAGAACAAACTCTGTAAATCGTCAGGAGAAGAAGCAGACGTGGCCCTCGGAAGGTTTTTTAGGAGGTGAAAACAATGTCATTTCAAAAAGTCATTTTCGAGCGGCCATTTTAAGCTACACTTCAAACAAAGAATAAACTCTACTACAGAACCATCCCATTGAGATTTTATCGTCCAACTGATTTGTAAGTGCTGATGTGGCAGGATAAAAATACCCAGTTGAAAAATAGAAAGTCCCCTGGGGTTCGCCTGGTAGCCTTTTTCTCCGTCTTTGTTATTGGTTCGTCAGTCCCGTGGTCATAAACCATACACACGTCTTTGCATTTGATGGATGGCGTTTGGGCCCGTAGGGCTGTGAAGGGTTCTAGTCCAGTGACATAACTGCATTCCGGTCCTATAGGCTTCGTGTTGATATGGGCCAGCTGCCAGGACGCTGTCGGCTCCGAGGGACTCCTGTCTCTCGCCTCATCAGCCGCAGCCAGGGTGAGACATTTTCTTTGGCAGAGGAGATGAACCGCCGTGATGTCACTGGAGAGTGGAGGCTTGGGCCTTCAGGGAGACCAGCACCTTACGATACTCACTGGAGCTTTGTTACGTGATGGAGACCTCCACCTTTCTGATTCTCACTGCTGCTGGCTTGACCTGATGGAGACCTCCACCTTTCTGATTCTCACTGCTGCTGGCTTGACCTGATGGAGACCTCCACCTTTCTGATTCTCACTGCTGCTGGCTTGACCTGATGGAGACCTCCACCTTTCTGATTCTCACTGCTGCTGGCTTGACCTGATGGAGACCTCCA
>JACXGI010006029.1:0-28902 GCA_016801175.1 Esox masquinongy | reverse complement strand
CAGTTATTATAAAAAAAACAAAGAATTCACCCCCCCAACCCAATCCACACAAGACCACAGTTACTGAAGATATCACTGTAGATCTATTTTCTTACAGCTTAACTTTGTTTTCTGTAGCATTATGGGAAAAAGACAGCAAGAAATTCAGCAATGTCCAAATTCAGAGTCCCAATGGATGCCATGGCATCTTGTCTTAGATTGTGAAATTGGGGGATAGATAGACTGCGTACACATCATTTGGTCTTCACAGGGGACTGTGATTGAAACAGTTTAATAAGAAAAATATACAATTCTCTGGGGATTTATGTTGTGTTTTCACAGACCCAACTAAAGATATGTCTGTATTTGCCTGTGTTCCAATTATGTCAGTGTTGCTTTCACCTCTGTAAAGATCACGCTTTGATATGTATCAAAACGAGGCTGACGCAAATATCCACATATCCACCCATTCATCGGCTACTGCCGATAAAGGAAGCATGACATTGAGGGTGTTCATATTTGTTTGAAGTCTTTGTGTATCTAGAGCTTCAGCCACAACGGATATTTAAAAGGCCAGGTCGGTAGAGATATGGATGTTGAGATGTTGAGACTTCACCACTACGTTAAACTGACAGATACCTTTCCAACATATACCCATACATTTACACAAATGTTCTATGCAAGAATGCACTTAAGCATGTCCAAAATATATCATACAGTAAGTTGCCTTCATTGCTTACACTCAAGGGCACCAATTGTAAAAACTATTTTTACATCTTGTGGCACTCCCAGATTTTTATCACTCAAGGCACCCTAGCTTGTGCTGTAAAGCTATATCCAGAGCCCGCTTTGCCCTCGGAACATTCAACCTTCTTTGCCCTTGGAGCTTTTAAATGGGGCTGATACGCAAATTCTACACTTGACCCGCTGAGCCCAGCCTTCCTGTTCTGAACCGGAGAAGGAACAACGGGACAGTGTCCCCCCCTGGGCATTGATGCTGGACGGGTCAGCCCCCCCCCCCTTATGTCCTCATGCCTGGACTTCTGTCAAAAAGAGTGTGCCTCTCCTCACTTACTTGTGGTGGATCAGTGTGACACCAGCCTTCTCATTTTCCACAAGTCTCAGGCGCTTGTTTTTGGAGCCCTACCACCTCCCTCTGCGCTGATTTAATCCGACCCAGGGTTTCAGCTCCTGGCCATTCACCGTGACATTACTGCTTGAAATCTGCAACTCAACATGGGCCGTTACACAGATGAGGGCTAGCCTGGTATTTCTGCACACCCCCTGGCTTTTTCCAGGAAACAGAAAAAAAACCACAATGGGTGGAAATTTACATACTCCAACATCCTAAGGTACACAGAGAAGTAGGCAGTGTTTAATACTGGTAAAGGACCATCAAAGGCTGTTGGTTGCAAAACGTCCGAGGGGACAGGAGCAGAGGACCAGAGGGTGGTCAGCGGTTGTAATGAAGACTGAAAGACCTCGAAAGCCACCCAGCCGCAGACCGCAAGAGCTCAAACCTGGAAGCCGCGAAGACCCGCCTTCCAAAGATGAAAGGGTAGTGGGAAGTCGGCAGAGTCGTTATGCTTCGCTTCAGGAGCCCCGAGCATGACTCAGCAAGATGGTTGCACGTTGATATTCAGTGACCACCTCCAGGACATGGTTTAATTAATAGCTGCATGAGCATGTCCCCCTGTACGTCCCATTGCCGTCAGAACAGGGCGGATGACAGTGTTGAATGACAATGTGTGTGTGTGTGTGTGTGTGTGTGTGTGTGTGTGGCAACCTCTTCGACCTCAACCCACTGTGCATCTCTACTTAATCCGTTGGGTCCAAAACCCTGGCGTTCCTTTTGCCGTCTTAGCCATAAGATTACATCTGCCTGTAACTGCACAGATTTCTCGCCACGCCACCACCCAGAGAACAAAGTCTTGAGAAATAGGAGACTAGTGATGTCAGCTTTTATATATTTTATACTGTGTCTGTATTCATATTCTGAAGTGTATTTGTTGCTGGGACAGTTTCAAAGGAGACTAACTGGCACTAGTGAAAAGAGACAGACCTGGAATGTACCTCTTTGTTTTAATATTGCCCAATAAAACGGTAATGATGCGCCCTACACATCTGGATCCAGTTGACAGTCTGTGCCAGAGGTGGACGACTCGGTTGTTATTATTATTTTTCCTCTGTGATGTTTTGGGTCTGGCGAGATGAGGGAAGGTTACATGCCATAACGTGCTGTGATTTCGTAGCCACCAGTTGAATGTCACCTAATCCGGCTTCACAGAGCAGCGGGTCCCTTTGTTGACCGAATATCCAATCAAAGTAAGGCTCTTTTCAGCAACTCGTTGTCTAAAATGGGTAAGTTCCTCGCAAGTGCCTTAAAGTACAGTGCATTTGATGTACAACAGAGTCATTAATGTTGCCTCTGGGCGTCATGGTAGCCTGGCAGTCAGTATACACAAGGTTGCCGGTTCTAAACCCGGGGTCGACAACATTAATTGGTCACAGGTCATTGTAAAAAGGAAAGTGTTCTTTATGTACTCACCTGGGAAAACATCAAATAATGATACTGTGAGATTCATTTTTGTGCAGATGAAGATCTGTTTTGCTTTGAAACTAAGGTCTCCGCACAACACTCTTCATTAAAAAGCAGTCCACAATTGCACTTTATAATTGATGAAGCCTCTTTCTCTGTAAACTATAGCCGGAGGGGTGACATGGCACTTGTGCCGTCATGGACTGCCGTGTAATGCCAGCCAGCTAAACCCCTGATTGCTTCCAGATAACGGGTTGCCCTCAGGACAGCATGTCTCCCTCTGCTCTAGAGTAATGGCTCATTACGAGCTGGAGTTTGCAGAGAGGACGGAGCCGGGAACTGCATCTTTCGAATTGAGGCCAAACAACACATCACGTGACAATGCAATGCACTATGACACGCATGAAGAAAAGTGTGATGTTGCCTAATGGATGAAGTGTGTGACGTTGGAAGATTGAAGTCGAGATTGAAGAAGTCGAGATTGAAGGAGCGGTTATGGAAAGCTGCCGCTCACGGTGTGGTTTAATGCACACTGTTTTTCTGTGAGTCATGGCAGTCTACGGTTTTGACAGATATCTTGCCGATTGTCTTGAAAACATAGCTTTTTAGGCACCCCAGAGAACTCTCATATGAACTTATCTGGTGTCAGCGAAAGCATGAGGCGTAACTATCAACAGTAACCATCAAATCTCTTTCTGCAACAGTCAGCGCTATCATTTTGTTTGACTTCCCTAATCTTTAAAGTTACATCTGACATAAGGGAATCTGATGTGGAATTTACACTGCTCCTCCCCTCGCACCTGTTTTTCTGTTGACAGAATTCCACAAAGTCAGAAAGGATCCCACTGATTCTGTAGAGTTCTAACCACAGCCTCTTTTAATACTTTGTGAACACCTATAGCTACAGTAAAGCCCTTCTACCAGCACGAGACCCATAGCTTTTTAACAAAACGGCATTGTCCGCTAACAGCGTAAAGAAACAAAAAAACATCAAAACAAGAGAAAAGAAACTTGGAAGCGAGGAATTAAATGGAAAAATACAACCCCCCCACACTCTCATCACTGTCTGACAGACATTTTGCAGTACGTTTCGATTCTCTCTGCTTACTCACCCCCCTTTGAAGGATTTCCTGGGTGAACATTCCTGGGTGTACACTCTGCCCGCAGAGATATAAAGGGGGAACATGAGGTTCTAGCTAAGGCTAACATTCAGGTCAGGTTCTAGCTAAGGCTAATATTCAGGTCAGGTTTAGTTCCATTTCAGTTTACTTCCATTCAAACATTTCATTGTTAACTGATTTGTGTATGTACAGACACACCGTATGCAGTGTCTTGGTGATGCTGGATACCCCCTTGGTATGTACAGATCTGTAATTGCTGCTCCATATGGAATCTTTGCAACTCATGATAAAAACAATGTATATTTCCTGTTTCATGAAGTGACAACCTTTTAACTGAGCTGACCCCACGTCTGTATATGTAATAACTATATATTTATAACATGCTGACAACTCTTCTGCCTCAAACCAGGGTCACGGTATCACGCTCAAACATTATGTAGGAAATGGAGTCAACCATAAAAAAAAAAAGCTTCAACTTCTAACCTCCAAACTTATAAACAAACTTGAGCACGTGACGAAGATAGGACTTCAAAAACCGAATATCGCATTTGTCACCCAGGCGCGGCGCGACGTCCGCAGCTGCTCCCTGTTACGGGTGATACGGTGCAGGTGTACAGCCACAGACACGTGTATCACGTGGTCGCCACGCGGGCCAATGTGTTGACCCGTCAATCGACACGTTACTGCGCGGGGGGGGGGCTTTCGCTCAGAACTCGTGACGAATAGACTGCTATCTCATGCAGCCTTGACACAGACGTGTTTCACTGGAACTTAGAGAAGATGAATGGGTCTCCGGAATACTGTATGTCGCGGAGGAAAAGGCTAGCCATAGTGAACGTCCGATGAATGACACAGAGGACGGCTATTCAACGGAGTGCATGTGGCAGCGTGAGTAGGACCTGGTGTTTTGGTTAATTATATCACATGACCTGGATTTTAACCTGTTTAAATATATTAATTTAACTTATTTTAATGTCATTCTCGTACAAGTCCTTTTATTAAAAATACAGCCCCGGGAAAAATTAAGAGACCACAGCAACTTTTTCTTTCCTTTCCAAAAAAGTCGAAAAGGAAGGTTTTGAGTGAGGAACAGATGGGTTAAAATTAAGAGACCACTGCAAATTGAACGCTTCTGTTCCTCACTCAAAACTTTCCTTTTCAACTTTTTTGGAAAGGAAAGAAAAAGGTGCAGTGGTCTCTTAATTATTTCCAGAGCTGTATATTTACATTTCTGAAAAAGGTTTAAAAAGGTCAGAATTCAAGTAATGGGACAGTAAACCCAAAACAGGGCCCTAAGCATGATAAGGACACATTCCTTTTGACATTTGTTTCCAAAAAACTGATTCAATCTGAAATGTAATCACCTAAACTACTATAACAGTATGATAACATCAATCCAAAGAAATTTCCTCCATATTTTACAGACGGTTTCCATTCTTTCATTGCCCAAAACCCTGCCTCCTCATTCCATCCATTCCATAATTTCTCCTTAAATCGTTCTCTTGCTGAGAAATTTTGAAACTGTCTACGTTCTTGCTGTTTTGTCAGTAGATATCCGTCTGAGAAAATAGCCTGAGTGATTCCCTTTCACGCCGTTGTGTGAATCCAAACGGGGCCTTGACCGTTGGTGATGTCAGAGTTCCAGCCCAGGTGCAGGTCCGTTGGCTGTGTAAAAAGTGGGCCTCTGTAATTAAAGACACACTGGGTCTTCCGATATTCAACATTCCTTCAGTGTGTCCACTGAGGTGTAATTCCATTTCACTGTGTCTTAACGGCATTAAGTCAAACACATTAGATCATATGGTTCGAATTCTGATGGCTCCGATTTCAATCAGCTAATTGTGCCCGCACCTTTCAACAGAGATTCCAGTTTCTCTGACTTTGAAAATAATGGGCCCTCAACCTTGGAAAACTATAGCCCAGGGGGTATCTTCAATTTCCATCCTAACACGCACATGCTACAGCTCTCCTTTGATGATTTTCCACAGCAATCTTTGCATCCATACAGGAACCAAGAAAATAAAAACAGTCGTCACTAACACGATGTGTGTTTCCTGTGCGCCTGTCCTAATACATACCTGTATCCAGTTAATAAGAGGCCTGGCGGTATGGAATGCCAGATTTCCAAGTCTGGTTCCCTCCTAATGGCTTACCAAGGATGGACGGCATTCAAACATTTAAAGGCAATCGGAATCTCACACCTTACCCTAAGAAGGATATGTGCCTTGTCATTCAGTTTCTTGGCAAAGCTATGGTTTCCGAAAAACATGAATAAAATGAGAATCAGTATATGTGTGTGTGTGTGTGTGTGTGTGCGTGTGCACATCTGTTAGGTGGCCCTGCACTGTGGCGAGGGGAGAAATCCAAGGTCCCAATCTGTTTGATAGGAGACAAGGGAGTCATTACAAGCCAGATATCTACAAAACACTGCAAGCAGGAGTCCTTGTCAAAGCACATCCTGCAGTCTGTTCTATAACCCCACCTCCAACATCCCCCAGCCCACAGCCAACATCCCCCAGCCCACAGCCAACATCCCCCTGCCCACCTCCAACACACCCCAGCACATCTCCCACATCCCCCAGCCCACATCCCCCAGCCCATCTCTCACATCCCCCAGCCCATCTCCAACATCCCCCAGCCCATCTCCAACATCCCCCAGCCCACGGCCACCGCGGTCAGGGGAGTTGGGTGCCATCCGCCACGTCGTTGGCTGGACTGGATAATGCAATTCGGCGCTGAATTAAAGATGCCGGAGCCCCGGTCAGGAAGGCAGCCCTGTGTAACTATATACCTCCACGACACTCAGGGTCTATCAATCAAACCGCACGTTTTCAACCACTCTGACGGGATAAATGATTCCAAATCCCGCTCCAGCTGCTGCCCTGGTAAATCCTGGCCTTTAATTTAATATAAAGAGCCGGGAGATGCAAGACACCTGGACGGCAGTTGGTTAGAAGCGATGGAAGGCACAGATGGGGGGTCTTTTGTTAATATGTAGCCATGTTACTCCCTGGTGCTCAACTCCCTGCCTGCACTTCAATGTCAGCCCCTGGACTGTTTGGTGACGGGGGGGATTAACGGTGTTTCTCGTTTTTCACTTTGCTCCCCCTCTTACCCTTTGCCCTATTTCTCTCTCTTTTTTCCATCTCAGTCCCCTGACCTGTTGGCCAGAGTTCAAAGGGCTATTGCTATGTCCACAGACCCCTGATTCATCTTCCCTTTAACGTGGAGCGCTAAAGAAAGAAAAATGGGAACGACTGAGCAAAACCGAGGTTAATTTATATTTTTACTACCAGCCCATGATGCTAGTGCATGGACCAGGGTCTGGGTTCTACGGGCTGGTTCCAATTGAGAGGCCCATAATCACCATTCCTGAGAACTCTCTATTTTATTCTCTACTTCCCCAAACCGCCCGGCAACAGCAGGAAATCTAATGAAAGCACTAGAAAAAGCACTGACTGGTTTTTGTTCGCTTTGATTGTGCGGGAACATGCTGATAGAGGACTTACAGGACAGGCAACGCTTCGCTATGCATGACCATTTCCTTTTGTTTGGACGCTTGGAACGCGTTCAAACTCTGAGATCGCATGGCTTCCATAACATTGTTTTGAGGAACCTGAGAAAGTGGAATTGAAATCATTTAGCGAAGCAGGTGCTGGGTGCTGAGTTGTACCACATTGCTAGTTCTCTGACAGTAGTAATCAATGCACATGGGTTGAGCTAATCGCTAACATATGAACCGGGTTTAGCGTAGCACTGAGCGGTGTGGTTGTACAAATGACGGTCTTGTGGAGCCCTGCGGTAATGGAAACACGTGTATTCTCTCTGATGGTCAGGTGCGGGGACGTTTTGACGTTTCCCGAAGATGTTTTACATGGAAAGAAGCCTTATTTTGATAGAGGTCTCATCTCTGGCCTAGCCCAGGGGGATTTGGGTCATGTTCCAGGCATGTTATTACAAAGGAAGGAATCCCTGTGACAAAGCACAGACTTGACATGTGGACACCTCCAGTTTTATATTCCGTTCATTTGATTCCGTTCAGTTTTAAAATGCTGTGTTACAGGATGCGTGTGAGCGTGTGTGAATGTAATCAACTGTTCTGGAGTTATGTTATGCACCAGTTGGTCCTTTTTAAAAACAGAACAGCATCATTATCTACATCAGGGAAGGGACTCGTCCTCAGAGGCCGGAGTGGTGTCACAGTTTTCCTAATCTCTGAGAACATGCACGCTGAAGCATCACTTAGTCAAACACGACATGGAGGCAGATCAGCCCTGAAGGCACAAATTAATGTGTTTGGTTGATTCACTGGAGGGACTTGCATTTTGAAGAGCTGAGTGCTCCAAGTAGACATCTGACCGAGGTTAATACTAGTCTCGACCCCTAAAGCCTAACCTTGACCCCTTATCCTAAACCTTCTAGAATTAAACCTAAACTGAGTGATTTCCGTGTGACTGTAAGCTCTTTGTTGAGCCAACCAATCACAATGCATCTGGCATTCAGGGCAGATCTTCCTCCCGGATATGTTTGAGTAATTAAAACTGGCGACACCTGAGTGGCTGATTGTTAGTCAGGTGTGATGGCAGGGCCTGGTACACCAAGCAGTACCCCTGAGGTATGCTGTTGCTCTGCACCATATATTGTCTTTTGAGCCACGCCGTGTAGAAACAAGTACATCCAATTCGTCACTTCCTCTTCATTGAAGTAGCCCCCCATTTAGACTCCCCCATCACTCGGTAGGTTAACCAACCATCACGGTACACAAGACAAAACCTGACTCTGTGTGTTTTGTATGTTGTGTTGATGTCTCCGTCTGCGTGACACTGGATGGGGTTAAGCAAGATGTTATGGATCATTGCTTTGTCCTGTGTTTCATTTGTCTAAAGGTCAGGGATGACCTCATTGCAGTCTTGATTTCTCCCGGGTCATTAGGCCGAACTAAGCCCTTCCATCCTCCTGCATGTTTCCGGCCAATAGAAAACCTAAGGAGACACTCCAACGACCACCGGCTGTCCAGGGAATACACAGACTTCTTTCAGGCAGGGGAAGGATCGGTGGTGCCCAAAGTTACGAGGACTGAAGGAAGTGCTTTGACAAAAAGACAGGAAGAGGAGGAAGACAGACTGAAACAAAAAGAAAGACACAGTAAGAGAAACATCAAAATGTATCATTCACATGCTGGGCTCAGTGAGCGAGGCTGTTGGCAAAGTCTGCAAAACAAACTTTTTTAGTGTCAGCGGAGGCCCTGGGCAGGGGGAAAGTCAGAGAGAGGTTATGAACATGGGCAAGGTGTGGGCAGGCCCTGCCATGCTGCGTTCTCCGACTGCCAACATTGCCAATAAACTTGCCTGCAGAGAAGATGGCAGAGAGGGCAGGAGAAGAAGTGGGAACAGGGGACAAACTGATTTGACTTCTGCTGAGCATACTTTCACCTTCTCTTTCTCAATGACACCCGGACAAGCGTCTCTTAGCGATCGTCTCTGATCAATATGACTGCTTCAAAACCGTCCGCGGATCCCTGCTGCATCATGGGGGATTCAATCAAGTCAACCGACTCGGTGATTGAGCGAGTGAGTGGTTGGTCCAATGGATTTTCTCACTCTGGCTGTAGACAACTGAAGAAACAATGACAGGTTTCACTCAATAGCAGCCACACGGTGTACATAGTGTACCTTTAAAGCGACAGTCTGCATTTTAAATAATGAAGCTGCCCCATCTGTCACTGTTTTGGTAAACAGCTGAGACATGGGACTGGAGAAATGTAGCCGTTTCATGAAGAATGTCCAGTAGCTGCCAAATGCGGTCGTGAAGAATGGAGTGGCTCCATTGCTACAAATGGAGCCCTGACTTCTATTAGGTTTCAAATGTATTTTTGAACACAGGCCAAGGCTGCAGTACAATCACCTTCACCATGAACATACAGGGTGGAACAACATTCTCACACTCCCTTTCTGGGTAACATTTCAAGTGTTGGTGAATTATAGTGCAAAATCCCTCACAAAATAAACAATGATGGTATTTGTGTATGTTCTGTACACTTCAACATGCTCTGTAGACATAATTTACAGTCTAATAATATCATGCAAAATGCATCATCTATAGGGGGAATTCTGAAAAACATGATTGAGTCATTAATTTCTTATAATATTTTTTTTTTGTCGCTTTGGAACTATTATCAATAGTATGGTGCAGTGTTTCAAAAGTCTTAGTACAAAACTCCAAACTGATAATACTTGTAAACCATTAAATCTTGAATTAAAAATAACAGATTTTGCTTTTATTTGGTTTGTAAACATCTTTCCCCACAAGATCATTGTTTCAACCATTACGTTTCTAGTGAAATACGAGTACATTTCTTACTCATCAAACATTACATTGCAATTCTTTCAGTTTACTCACTGAAACAATCAATTAGTCCAAGACAAAACAATAGACATGTGTTTCAAAATGACTCTTTGAAGTGCTAAAGGAAATCTGTTACAGAATTCTAACTGTACCTTACCCATCACAACTGACAGAAAATAATTTCCATAATTTCTTTCCCATAATCAAAAGCGGGACCAATGAAGACATCTACAATCATTGATGCAAAAAAAGTAACTTTTATTGCAGCTTTTTTTTTTGTCTAATCAATTGTAACAAATACTATCACAAAGAAATAAAAGGAATGTCAGAGTTTAGCACATTACAGTAAATTACGTCAATACTTTCTGGCATTTGGCCATGATATCTTGTCCACATCACAATGAATATCTTCATTTTTCATGCACTATATTAACAATTTTTTGGCCTGGCCATTCTCAGCATGACACTGGTCACCAGTGATGTCATGACATGGCTTATCCATGAGTTGTAGGAGGGGGACATGCTCATGACGATGGCAGTCATAGACCTTCCACCTCTATAATGAAAAGGACATGATAGGTCAGGTCTTGGGTCAGGAATCAGTGACTGTAATAAAAAAAAAAACTGTAATAATGTTTCAATTCTTCTCACCAGTGTGAAATGGGTATTAATTAGTGTTACTCTGATGCTTTTGTATAGAATCTGCAAAGTTTCAGTGACATGACAGGTAATAGGGTTTTGAGTTTAATGTTTTATTTTGCACAAGTAGTCTGGGTTTTAATGAACATGGTGTGAGTTTTGAGAAGGGGGTATATAGTTTTAAAAAAAATTGCACGCATTTGGGAAATGTGCATTAGTGTTTGTAAAAAATTGTAAACATATAACTTTTGTCTAAATTAAATATGGATATCAAAATATCTTGAATTGTACATTCAATTTGGCTTTGTCAGGTATACATTCTGTCAGATTGCAATACTTCCTGTGCTAATTCTCTATGCCTAGTAAAACCCAAGAAGATATTAAGGTAATTAAGTATATGATCGACATATATCAAAATGTGTTCATCCCACAACCTCAGAAACTCTGGACTGACACTAACTTTAAGAAAGAAACGTGCACGTAAAATTATGACTGACTCTGGGTAACAAACACGGGGACCTATCCTCACAAACACCGAACCTTTCCTAACAAACACCGAACCTTTCCTAACAAACACTGAACCCTTCCTAACAAACACCGAACCCTTCCTAACAAACACCGAACCTTTCCTAACAAACACTGAACCCTTCCTCACAAACACCGAACCTTTCCTAACAAACACCAAACCTTTCCTAACAAACACTGAACCCTTCCTAACAAACACCGAACCTTTCCTAACAAACACCAAACCTTTCCTAACAAACACCGAACCTTTCCTAACAAACACTGAACCCTTCCTAACAAACACCGAACCTTTCCTAACAAACACCAAACCTTTCCTAACAAACACCAAACCTTTCTCTCGGCTCCCCGCTTTTAGAATGATAATGTGTGGTGGTTTTAAAGAGGGGTCAAAGTTCATAGCTTTAACTCAGGTGTAGTATATTAGCTGCAGCCTCTGGGCATAAAACTCAAGACTATCCTCTGAGGATCTCACCCAACTAAGGCTTGACAAACTCCACCGGACCTTACAGATGACAGCTGCGATACTTAACATTGTGACGGTTGAAAATCAGACCGGCGGCTGTAAAAATAAGGAAAAGCAAAGTGTCATCCCAAAGACCTGGACACCATAACTCACAATCACTGTTAGGCACTTTTAAGAGAAATGGGCGGTTAAAATCTGTAGGGCCATGAATATGGTACCAAACAAGGCTTAATAGCTTGTGCCCAGGGTGTCGTGTTTCCTGATGCGTTGATGAGATGTACACTCAGCACTCCCTCAGACGGTGCTACCAAAGCAAACAATCTGGTGATGTGTCATTATGCTTTGCCTCTCCTGGTTCTGCAGAAGACCTTTCGGCCATCAAGAACAAGTCTTCGTACTTAAAATGTAAGGAAAAATGTTATCCTCCTTGACGTCGAAAGAGAGTAGTACAAGTTGACCAAAAATGAAAAGGCACACAAGGTCGTCTCCAAGAACACTCGGGCAATGTTTAAAACAAAGATCCATTTCTAATCCCATGGGGGGAATCCGGCATTGATTTGATATTTAGACCACCGCACCGTAATGGCATGCCAAAACCAAGCAAAAAGGTCTAAAGCTTGTCCTCTACATGATCTTTGCTGTCCACACGCTGTGTTGGGTGAACAGACGAAAATATGTTTTACTCACTAACCTTCTACATGTAATTTATGTTGGTGCCTATTGCTGTTTTTGTGTGATCACATTTATCAGAACAGTATATTTACTACCAATAACAAGTCGTTTACCCTGAGAGGCAGGTGGGTTAATCAGTTTCTGTCTGGATGTTCTGAAAGCGTTACCCACTCCTTTATAGTCGTTGCTAAGCGATCATTCACGCATCCCTGTTTTCTCCTTCATTTCTGATCGTTTGAAGTTGTGAAATTTGCTGACACCAAAACGCAGTACCAACCTGGATTCACATATTCCCGAATGCTAAAAACTGCAGTTATTTTCACCGCTCTGTTTTGCTTGTGTACAACGGGCCATTTCCCATGGATTTGTCCTGGTACATCACCCCCTATCTAGGTTAAAGGGCAAACATAGGACTTTCAATACCTTGTACCCACAGCAATTTATTGTAAAAGTTGAGGGTTTGAGCTTTTTTTTTTACCTGCTGGTCATCTGAATGTCTAAACATCTTGAGGAATGTTGGGGCCTTAAAATGTCAAGCACTCAAAATCTCCACCCGACGCAGGCAGTGGAAGACGGGACACACCTCCAGAACCCAGGTCCGCTCTTTATGGTCTCCTCCCCTTTTAGGATTTTCTGTGTTTCAACATGTAATTGCTTGCTCTTTGGGGTTTAGTGCTGGGTACCTTTATGAGCACTTTATGACAACTGCTGGGGTAAAAACAGGTTTTATAAAATACATTTGATTGATTGACTGAGATGGGCCATTGTCTTTTTTGCATTTTAATGAATCTACATGGCACTCCAAAACAGACACCTAAGTGTTACATCACATTAGTCTAAAAGAACTATGAGACATCTACAATTTTTATAATTCTACACAGAACCTGCCCCCCGCCCCCGAAAAAAAGACTAATAAAGTATTTAGACTTAAATGACTTTGGTCCTCATGCCTTCAAAGGAGATCGAGGCCAAGTTATTTCTTAGCACATCAGACAGACTCATGCAATAGAATAGCAACCTCCTCTTCACCCCCACCCACATCTCCTACCCCCCACAAAATGTTCCTGTAAGTTTGTGGTCTGTGTTCGGAGTTCCTCTGAAGCACAGATTAGTGGAAGAGAGGCTCTGTCTTCCCATGGCTCTGAGGCCAGATCTGGCCCAGATACCCTCAGCATTATGCAGCTGGTCCACATGGTTCGGAACTATTTATTTATTCATCCACATACTATATATTGCCCTCGATTGCCTCAGGCCTTTTTATCCTTGGCTACACTTGTCGTTTCTGTCACAGTCTGAGATTGATACGAGGTTGTCTCTGGACAGCCTCTGTTTTGATTAAGACCAGGGCAGTCGTTTTAGCGGGAGTTAGCACGTTATCCAATGGGGAGCAGACTCTGTGTACACAGTTTGAGACATTGTGCCCCTGAGAGAAGAACTTAACCTGCCTTTCCTTGACAGAACTAAATATCTTCTGTGGGACCGAAGACTCCCTCTGGAATACTGTTTGGCTTTTACTATGCAACAGAGGTTTCCCTAAAGGTGGGAGAGCACCCTCAAGCCTGAATGCTAGAGAAAATATTGGTTACTACAGTCACTGTTACCTCTCTGAACACTGTATGCTGTAGTTACTAGATACTTGGTCTGTGGTACTAGAATACCTTGCCTGAGGTATTTAAACTTTATTTCAAGTTTAAAAAGTCTCCAGTTTGCTGGGATGAAAGTCAGAATTTTAGACTTGATTTCTCTATCCTAAAAAAGAATCAACCACTGTATTAATCTATTTATTATAACCGACTAATTTACATTCATGCTGTGGCAGGATTATTGTTCTGTTGTGGCAAACATGCTCAATTTAAGATCCTACATCTCTAGAAAATGAGACGTGAATATATAATTCACTACACCAATGGATTTCTTTTGCTATGAATTCATTTGTTTCATTAATTTAACTGTTTTGAGGGAAGTTGAAGTTTTGAAAATAACGCAACACGAAACTGTAACAATAAGGAAGCAATATTTCCTGTTAAAGAAAAGAACAAGGCATTGCACCTCCTCTAGAAAAGAAACTCTTCTGGGACCCCCCCAAAAAGTCGTTTTCTTGATACAAATCAATGAACAGCTCTGCGGATGTAATAATATTTTGATATCAAACTTGTTATTCTGGAAATGGTTTAAAGACAGCCTTTGGCTAATCCTGCAGATTGGACCAGTAGAAACTATTTAAAAACCTCAATGTACACAAAACACACGGAGAGCTTAGACTGAACTGACACACTGAAAGCAAAGATAGACATACAGAGACATTGCACATATCGCCGGGAGGCAAACAGACTCAGTGGTTTAGTCCGCCTCAACACACCTTCTGTGCGCCTTTGCCCTTCCAATGAAAATGTTATGAACACAGCTTCTCACCACCGCAGTCTGAGAGGCTGTGCGGCTGACAGTTACGCTTCGCGTCCGGGGCTCCGACATCACTTACGTTGTTATTTATTTAGCCTAGGCTAACTCTCTGTACCATAATGAAAACCTTGCAGACCATGTGCAAGCATGTTGACCTAACACACACTGTTGTCGTAGCCTATGGTCAATGCACGTCAACGCACTGTATGTTTCTCTGCGATTGCAGTTTATGATGGGTCAATGAGCCACATTTAATAAATATTGAATAAGCCAACATATTATTCGAGACAACGTGTTATGGACGTAAAAGCAAAATGTTTTTACATTTAATTATTAAGCCAAATATCATTTTACAGTGGTTGTCAGAAAGAAAAACAGAAGAACACTGCTCCACTTCCGGAGTTTCTCAAATATCAGAGAGGCCTGCTAACGAACGGTTTATTTATATCTACCTATTATACACAGGATAGCTAGCTAGCCCTCTGACGGCTCCTCTTTTCCGGTCAAATACTTTTTCTCGCGGAGTATTAGTATTTCTCTTCAAGGCAGGATTTGTCTGGGGCTAAAAAAATGGCCTCATGTCGCGCATCTGTTTTTGCACTGTCAGCCTCGTCTCTAGTCTTGCTACCCTCGTCAGTTTCGGCTGAGACAGTTTGTTTTTCGCTTTGGCCTGTGTTGTTGTAGAGGGTCAAGCCACATCTCTAACAAGGCAAATTAAGGGGAGGCAGGGCACCATAACTAGAATAACTGAATATGGATTGGCCAAAAAAATGAAATATGTCTGACAAACAACAAGAAAATATAGTGAATTCTATGAAAAAAGGTTTGCTACATTTTTACCCAAATCAAAAGGTATGTGAACGGTGTCTGTGTAAGTTAACACCAACTTCATCCCTGCAGGCTTGACCTTCCCTGGGATGAAAGTCTGCATGGAGGATCGATGTTGCACAGGAACTCAGTAGCTAGTTTTCTGCTCTTTATACATGTTAAAATTGTTTCCTTTTCATGATAAAATGTGCTGAAGGGTAATAATGTGATATTTTACATTACAGTCCGTTCCACGTTGTTGATTTTCTGTTTGCTTTTGATTTATATCAGTCCATATAATAAATGCCACAGGGCATGCCAAACATTGGTTTCATGGTAAGTGAGTGCTGTGGGATCCAGAAATCAGTTTTGATAATAGAGTATGACTCGAAAGGTTAAGAGAGCTCAGTTAAATATTTTTTTTATTTAATCATGCACGATCAGCATTTGATGGAGACTGGTCTGGGAAGCTTTAAAGATCTTTGTTCTTCATTACCTTGAATGAAACACCGCACAAATCAAACGGGACAGACCATTTTTTTCCTCGTATGAATTTAAAGGTGCACATTAATTAGGCCATGTTTACTTAGCTGAGAACATTTACAGTTCCTCAGGAACAAAAGGGGGAAAGCACACATTCCTCATGGTGAATAAATGCCCTCATCCTACTCCAAGCTCTCAGCCTTCACTCCGCCCACCCACGCACGCCTGCAGACAGAACTTTAGCCAGGAAGGAAGCAAATGATATTTAGGCCACTTGAACTTCAGAAACATTTCCAGGTAGAGCGAAAAGGAAAAGGAGAAGGCCAGATAGTGAGATGTGACTGCTTCACAAGAGGTACTGATAGGAGAAAGAGTGGGAATTACGGAGAGATAAAAGACAAAGTGGGAACCAGCGGGAAAGAACTGGATGTCTCACTTTCTCAACATGCTCCTGGAAGCTAGCAGGACGTAATAGGGTGATGACATGGCTGAGGGTGAAGCTGTGTAGAGAATGATTCCCCTATGCCCCATCACTCCTCCGCTGCCTGGAAAGACACAGACAGAGTAGAGAAAAAGAGCAAGACCAGAGAGATGAGAGAAAAAAAGACAGAAAGAGGGAGAGGTGAAGAGGAGAGGAGACAGAAAGATGGGATAGATAGAAAATATGAGATGAGGAAAGAAAGAAAACAAAAAGGTGCGAGAATGTGTGAGCAACAACAGTGTGTGTTTGAAAATGAGCCAGAGGAATCCGTTAGCGCTAGGAGATGTGTTCTGGCACCTCATTACCGGGGCGGTAGGCAGCACTAGATAATATACCGGTTGGCAGATTATGACAGATACTCTGCTCCACGCGGCTCTGCCTCCTAACGCTCTGCACTAGGAAGACATTACCATGGGTCGCCCGAATCTAAACAATGCAATCATCAAGCATTCATTGGCTCTCCCGGGCAATGATTTTCCCCCTGTTGATTTCAATTTGTCCTAAATCAGTAGTGTCGGGACATCAGCCATCTCCGGCGTGATATGTTTCTTTGTTTCTTTATTATTTTTCTCTTTTTCTTTTTCTTTTTTTTCTTTTTTTCTCTTCATTTGTTTTTTTGTCTTTTCTTTATTTTCCTTCAAATATCTTTTTGCCCTTCTAATTTGATGTACAATTCACAGAACAACTCCACAGCGCGTTTGGAAAACAAGGATTGAGTCGTGTCATCTTAAGCAGATGCTTCCAAGCCGTTCTGCGTCTTATCACACTCACCTAAACAAGGACGTATTCTGTGGACACATAAATGCCGGAAGAGAGGACATTCCCTGGGAACCATGATTGAGCTTGCAGTGACCTGACCCAGCCACTAGGTGACGACAGAGTGTGACGAGACAGGGCATTGTTATGTGCCATGACCAGGATACAAACTCCTTGCCTTAATGACGCAAATGTACTACAAGGCAGTGACATAGCGAACACACAACCCTGACATGTCGAGCGTTTTAGGCAGTTGTTAGGCTGCACTGTAAAAGTGTGAGCCTTCAGTCAGCCTCTGCCTGGCTCCTATTGGCAAGCGGTTTGCAGGCTCTGACATCCGTGACAGCTAGCCTGGTCGCTCAGGTGGGGGAGCTAGTCATCTATGAGACAGTGTAAGGGGGAGAGAACGTGAGAGAGGGATGAGATAGGGGATGGGACAGATGAAGATGATATAGTGAAAAGCAGAGAGAGCAGCATCTGATATTTCCCATTACCTCTCCTATTTGTTGTGGAATTAAGTTTCTTTCGTGGTAGCAACTTTTTAACAGTATATCAAATGTACTGTATGTGAAATGCAATGGGTAAATATTAACCCCACTGTGCAAAGAAATCTTTGAAATGATTTTGCTCAGCGGGAAGGTCCATCTGTCCATCTCTTTATCCATCTATCCATCCACGATTACTGGCTTACTGTTCAATTGTATCCAGCAACTGTCTGCAGAGAGAGACAAATGTGTTTATTTTGCCAGTGGCATGGGGTGCGATTTGGCACATGTCTGTTCCCTTTGTGTTCTTTGTTATTCATGTCTGATATGAAATACAAAATGAATGTAAAAAAAACTCTGCTGTCCACAGTTCTTAAAGACGCATTCTAGAGTGATTTGTGCAAGTGGTGTTCACAATCTGAAAAGGGTCCCTGGTTTCATATACTATGTCTTCCATACGTATACTTCGTCATCAAGTATGAACTGAAATTGTACAGCAACTTGCAGACTGTGGTCCTTTATTTGATACAATTGTCATGCATATCTGATGAACCATATAGAAATTACAGCATATTTTGTACATAGTCCACCTTTTTAAAGGTGCCAACATTTTTTGGGCTGTTTTCTTCACAGCTGTTTCTCGTTAGGAAGGTGTGTTTGTTTATATCGTTTCTGCATGCAAAAGAGAGCTGTCCATATCTAGTCTTCATTTTCGGTCTTGCATTTGTAATTTGTTTCTGGTGTCTGAAAACATAAGGACCAAAGACGTATCAATGCAAGGCCAAGAGGCAGATAAATCAGGATAAATCGATGAGAGGTGTAGCTAAAATATTAGACGTGCCAAAATCAACTGTTTGGCACATTGCGAAGAAGAAAGACAGCACTGGTTGGCTCAGCAAAGGCTAATTACTTTGTCGACCAAGAAAAACCTCTGAAAAAGAATGTTCATAAAGAAGAAAATAATGATGAAAAAAGAGAAGATATTCTGACACAGGACTAGACCCTGGATATTTTTTGGTCAGCCCTGAGTGTGTTCATGGGTTATTTGGTGCGCTCACAGGGTTAGCGTCACAGAGATGGTGTCACTAAACTGTGCTTACCAACACAGTTGAATGCTTTGTTGTAATCGTTCTGGCTATTTCTGAAGCTACTGTGTAGCTCTGGTAAAGGGGGGCTGCGGAAGATTTTGTTAATGTCTCATTACTGTTTTTGTTATTTTTCATACCAAATGTAATTTCACATTTGTGCTTCATATTATACTAGTGAAATTGATTAATTCTTTGTCTTAGAATATACTCATGTAGGCATGAACAAACCAGCTACATAACAGTTCTGTTATAAGCACATTCTGAGTGGATGCATCTTGATGATTCATCAGTCAGGCTAGTAGGAATTGGATTAACTAACCTGAGAATCACAAGACTAGTGTTGTGTAGCAGTTTTGACCACATCAAGGTCTAAGGTAACAAAACACTTTGAGCGTTGTCACTGACGTACAGTAGGACAGTACGATTAAAGGATTATGTTATTTTACCCATCAAGTGGTCTGGGCAGCTGCCAAAATGGGTGCCAGGAGAGCAGTTAATGTTAACTGCCTTACTCAAGGGCAAAACTTCAGATTTATTCACCTTGTCAACTCAGGGATTCGATCTCTTGGTTCCGGGCCCAACACCCCATGGAATCTGATGTTCCATCAGGTGTGGCCCCGCCACCACACAGAAGGTCAGAGGCAGTCTCCGTCTCAAACTGTGTATCAGTCGTTGTACATTCCTGTCACACGGGTCATTGAGGCCTGGCCAATCAGACCGGTTTCCTCCTGTAGACCAGGAAGTTATCCCCAGTGTCCATGGCCAATTCATCCTTCCTCCCCTATAAGTGCAGCAGGAGGAGTTCTCTGGCTGACTCTCTGGTCATTTTATCGTCACAATGTACCATGTTTAGCAGGCTGGTAAGTCTGGAAGCAGGGCAAATTCACTCCACGTAAGAACTCCCAAACCCATTGTTGTAAATTTTCCTCAACATTTTGTGTGATATGCATAACTGTCAAACACAGACAGACAGACAGACAGACAGACACACACATACACACACACACACACACACAGCTCACACTCTTCCCAAAGTCAATATATTTTAGCTCTTCTCCTTGGAAATATTTCTGCTTTGTGCCAGTTATATACAGGTTTGAAGGCAGTTTTCTCTGTTATATACAGGTCTGAAGTCAGTTTTGTTGGTTATATACAGGTCTGAAGTCAGCTCTGTCTGTTATATACAGGTCTGAAATCAGTTCTGTCTGTTATATACAGGTCTGAAGTCAGTTCTGTCTGTTATTTACAGGTCTGAAGTCAGTTCTGTCTGTTATATACAGTACAGGTCTGAAGTCAGTTCTGTCTGTTATATACTGGTCTGAAGTCAGTTTTGTCTGTTATACAGGTCTGGTCAGTGCTGTCTGTTATACAGGTCTGAAGTCAGCTCTGTCTGTATTACAGGCTATGTGAGTCGGCAGCTCTTCTGTGTGATTTGAAGAAGGGGAGGGAGATAGAGGTGGGAGAGATGGAGATGAGAGTAGAAGGAAGGAGGTGAGGGAGAGAGCGGGGTGAAAGACGAGAGGGAGAGAGAAGGAGAGGACATTACGGAGGAAGAGAAGAAAGGGAGAGGAGAGGGAGAGAAGGAAAGAGGAAAGAGAGGAGGAAAAGGGTGAGAGGAGAGGGAGAGGGCACATCTCTCTCCCCTATCTCCCTCTTTCTCTCTGAACCCTCGCTGTTCTCTTCTTTTTCTCTGGTCCCCCCCCCCCCCAGTTTGGTTTCTACCCTGTAGTCATGCTCTGCCCCAACTGTGGTTGATGTTATTAGTGCGCAGCCAGGGTGCTGCTCCAACTAAAATAAAACAACAATGCCTCGACGGGCCTGAAGGATCCCTACAGCTGGATACAGAAACTCTAAACTACAGCACTCTGTCATTGCCTCCCATGTAAGACTTTCAGCTTGTGCGACCTTGTCAAAGCTCTCTATCTCTCTCTCTCTCTCTGTGTAATATTGAGAAGCAGAGTTAACCACGGTACGTTTGGCAAGAGACTTAGACACTACCCAAAGTCAAATATGATGATGTCCGTTTGGAGTGAGACGTCTCACTCCAAAATCACATTTCCCTAAACCACCACTACTCCTGTAACGTTCACCACCAACCAAAGAGAAAACTCCATAATCAGCATCCGCTTCTACAAAAAACTACAAGCCTGATGTTTTCCTTGCTAGCTGTCCAGCAACCTCATACGGCATGTACGCACCAATTCTGCTAAAGAGGTCTGGGCTGTTTGTTTTTGGGTTGGGCACCCCTCAATGCTGGGTCATGGTTATACACCAGCCCCCCCAAACCTGAAGCCCCCCCCCCCAATCACACCCCCATGCAGATGTGGAGAAAAGGGGAGGACTGTGTCCTATCAGCCGGGCTGCAGCTGTCTGTGTCAGTGGATTAGTGGTCACACCTCATCAGCCTCTGTGCAAACCTAATCCCAGGGTGCTTTGCAGCCGGTGGGAGGCTATTAGCACTGAAGGGCGCCACGCTGACAAGGCCCAGGGCCGCATGCCCTCACACCGCAGGATCTGTTGGCAGAGTGCGGTACGAGAGACACACACACACACATTTTGCGCCATGTACGTTCGCAGACAGCACACACACACACACAGGCACACACACACACACACACAGGCACACACACACACACACACAGAGTGTAACAGGAGAGATCCCTCTGTTCAATATACTATTTAAACTGCAGTAAGAGACCGAGTATTCAAAATGAAATATTGATTTTAGTGTGATGTCTATTTATTGGTTGCCATACTAGCGATGACAAAACAAATAATATACACACCTACTTTGCTTTAAACTCAATTAAAACAGTATTTAATGTGGATGTCTTTATCTGTTGTTCAAAACACCAGCGGAATATTAATGTCTTAACTGTACCCAAACACTGACTAATCGCTATAGCAACTGATGTTTAAATCATGTCCTTTCCTTCCTGAACCTTCCAACCAATATTCAAATTCTATTCAACTGGGTCTCCTTTGACATATTCCTATAATTCAGTACCCATTAAATTAATTTTAATGCAAATTAATGCCGTTATTAACACGTCTATGGAACAAGAATGCGACAAAGTGAATACGCTTTATATCAACAAACAAACCATTGAGCAATACACAGTCTGAACTAATTTACACATTAATAAATTACTTCATGAGTGACAACCTCATTGTCTAGAGAGGGGAGAGACAGTAGGAGAATATAAATAAAAGACATTTTCATTTCCTTCCTTCGTCTGTCACCCTTTGATGTGTGTCTGAATGGGAGAACACAGAAAGAAGAAAGTGGAAAAGACTGTCATGCATTTAACTACTTTATTCCCTTATCCCGCATTAGGGTATGTCCAACCCAAATACTTAGCCTGGTTCCCCAATTAGGACCTCTTTAGCTAATTCAGAGTGTGTGGTTGCCTTTTTTGCACCGCAAACTGATTTTATTAATTAGACTCTTTGTTTAGTAAATGTACTGTACACTATGAAGTTTCTGAAATAATTCAGACAGAGCTATTGATGCAGAGACCATTCGTGGCCTTACATGATGCCTGGCTGCGAGTCAGACAGTTGGCAAACCTAGGCCTCTAGGCTATATTTGATTATAGTTGTTCACAGCCCCTTTCTAATCTCTGTGTGGAAGAGAGAAGTTTACATGATTAGGAAAGGACATCATTTCATGTATGGATATTGTTGTTTGTTTTATCAGAGAATAAAACACAGTTAGATTGACCTTGATCCTTGGGTCATCTGTACGCCGTGAACACAATGCAGAGGCAATCTACACCGGTCACACTTCACTAGCCCAGTGCAGTGTGAATACACCTTTTATGAACCACGTTTTGAGGATATTTGTATACGGTCCTTGAAGTCCCAAAATGGACGTTGCAACTGTTGCCTGCCCCAAGACCACCTGGGCATAGATCTACTCTTTGGTGATAAGTGCTACAGTCCTCCTGGAGTCTGCTTTCTGTTAACACCACTTAAGACATGAGGCGTATCTCAAAGGTATGTTCAGGTCCTGATATGAACACGATACTGCTGCAGACACTTCGATGTGACCCAGGGCCTTAAAGTCACACTCCAGCAATTGTTGCAACATTTTTCCAGTTAAAAACAATATGTCGCAATTAAATTAACACATGTACACACAGTCAATAGTATAATAAAGTTTTGAGTAAAATACATTTTTTCTTTACACAAATGTAAAGCTGTAGTCATAACAGCATTTTAGTGAATGACCTAATGGTGCCCTTTAATTCAAATGGCCTTTCCCCTTGAGGACCAATAGTTGAGCAATAAAGTACAACATGAAATGCTCACATGCTTTACTTTTGCCAAATCGGAGTACACCTTTATGTGACATTAATAAGGTGACACTCAAAATCAAAATGAATAAATCTAATGATGAACGAGCAAAAGTAGGACTTTTGTGTCCATCATAGAAGGGAATAGGACTTTAACTACATATCATCTGACCGGAGGACTTTAATTGTCTATCATACACTGTAATCAAACTTTAACAGTAGATCACTGGACTAGAGTACCTGAGTTTTTTGACCTGAGTCATTTGTTTTTGTCCCAATTTTGAAGGTCTGGAGTTGATTCCAGGTGTGGCTTTCACATTTGGAAGCAGTTGCTGTGAACCCACAACATGCGGTCAAAGTAGCTCTCAATGCAAGTGAAACAGGCCATCCGTAGGCTGCAAAAAAAAATCCATCAGAGAGATAGCAGGAACATTAGGAGTGGCCAAATCAGCAGTTTGTACATTCTGACAAAAAAAGAACGCATGAAAGACAACAGTGGTGGATGGTCATAGGATCCTTTCCATGGTTAAGAAAAACCTCTTCACAACATCCAGCCAAGTGAAGAACACTCTCCAGGAGGTAGACATATCCTGATCCAAGTCTGCCGTAAAGAGAAGACTTCACAAGAGCAAATACAGAGGGTTCACCACAAGGTGCAAACCATTCATAAGCCTCAAGAATAGAAAGTCCAGATTAGATTTAGACTTTGCCAAAAACATCTAAAAAAGCCAGCCCAGTTCTAAAACAGCATACTTTGGACAGATGAAACTAAGATCACCCTGTACTAGAATAATGGGAAGAAAAAATTATGGAGAAGGCTTGGAACTGCTCATGAACCGAAGCACACCACATCATCTGTAAAACACGGTGGAGGCAGTGTGATGGCATGGCTATGCATGGCTTCCAGTGGCACTGAGTCACTAGTGTTTATTGATGATCTGACAGAAGACAGAAGCAGCCGGATGAATTCTGAAGTGTATAGGGATATATTGTCTGCTCAGATTCAGTTGATTGGATGGCGCTTCACTTTACAGAGGGACAATGACCCAAAACATACTGCGAACGCGACCCAATCGTTTTTTAAGGCAATAAAGTGGAATATTCTGCAATGGCCGAGTCAATCACCTGATCTCAACCCGATTGAGATGCATTTCACTTGCTGAAGACAAAACTTAAGGCAGAAAGACCCACGAACAAACAACAACTGAAGACAGCTGCAGTAAAGGTCTGGCAAAGCATCACAAAGAGGAAACCCTGTGTATGGCTGGATTCTCGACAAAGGATTCTCGTCAAAATATTAAAAATGAGCATTTATTTATGTTGGTGGCGTACAGAGCCAAAATTATGAAAATTTTGTCAGTGTCCAAATATTTCCGGACCTAACTGTATATATTCGAACCCCAGACCAATTCTCGCCTATTACTGAATAACAAATTGTACATTAAAATGACTTAAAATGTCTAACTCTCAATCTGTTAGGTTAACCAAGTGTACTTTTTTATAATCAACTTGTTTTCCTGATGGGCCACTTACTGTATTTCCAAACTGTCTGGCTAACAACGTCTAACCCAGGAGCCTTTCTTTGGCACCACCATCAGTCAGACATCTTTGATCCAGTCGTTTACACAGGAAAAACGAGAGGTTTTGGTAATTTGCAAAGCTATTTCTTTTTCAGTCATTTAAACAGCCGACTAGTGAGCAGAAATCGCAGGGAGGAAGCTGTGCATGGAGAGATGGCGGAGTTCCTTGTGAAAGTTTGTTTCATGTTTTTTTTTTGTCAAATCCTTGATAAGTGCTACCTAATTTCTCTCCAACTTCTACCTTCCGGGATTCAAGGTGTGACGATTTACTTGGCCGAGAATCCAGACAAGTCAACCCTCTGTCCAATTACTTGCTCTCTTTCTCTCTCCCTCTCTCTCTCTCTCTCTCTCTCCCTTTCTCATCAGTCCATTACTGCAAAGTTGTTTCAGTTGCCTCGCCTATTCATAGACTAATGGCAGTCTAGGCTTACACACGCAAAGCTGAGCAAATAAATATGTGAAAAATGATAACATTGTTCGCCGGCCGGGTTAATAAGCCGCCCCATCTCCAAGGAGGTTGCATTTTCCCCCTCAACTCTTCTTGGGCTGTTGTGCGCAAGCCCCCATCGGCCTTGTCCTCCAGCGCACCACCCGCTAAACTATTTGAGCTCCGGAAGGTTCTGTGGAATTAGCCCCTGTCTATCTCCAGCATCACCACCTGGTATTAACTAGCCCCGTCGCCAGCCTTATCTTTAATTAGCATAACTTACGGAGTTCACCCGTGTGCGCGCACTGTGGCCTGTGAGAGTTTTGGTTTGGGGGGTATGGGTAAGACCAGTGTTTATCTCTCGCTCTTGGCAGTTCAGCCTTGTGCCAAAACCCCCGTTTTGGTAGAACGGAGGAGGACCAAAATAGGGAAGTTGGGGGACATCTGTCCTGTTCATCTGTCTGACTGACTGTCTTTAAACAATCACTCCCTGTATTCATCTGTCACATCGGGGTCTTTGGGAGAAAAGAATGATTTCCATCTTGTTTTTGGGCTACTAAAAAGGCTAAACACGTTGGGTCAGGCTCTGAATTGGTTTTTGAATACTTTGTTGCCTCAAAGCAAAATAACATCACGCCACGGCTGTGGGTCAAGGCCCACGTTGGCAGCGTCATGTAACCCACGCTCTCTCCAATGCCCTCGCAGTCTCCACCCCATCCCTGAATCGGGTCGTAGCTCCTGCATAGCCACAGCTATGACTTCCAGATGTCGCCTGCCGTGTGCTTCTGGAGAAAGGAAGGGAGTAATCCAATAACAGTGCGGGCGGTATAGGAGAACCCTGGACGAAGCAGAATAATATTAACACATCTTCTTCAATCATGGCCCCAACAGAAGTCCGGCAGCCATTTTGTAATACGGCCCAGGCGTCTTTGTTAAAGGGTAATTACTGTGTGTGGAGACTGATACATTTTCACAATAAAACAGCTTTATTTTCATGTTATAACAGCCATTAAACAGAGACAATGAATGCAGTCTTATTTGAATGATGTGGGTTGATGATTTGGACTGGATGTCATGTTTTATTTTGATTGGTATTACTGTTTTATAATTGTTAATAAGTATAGTGTCATAGGACTACTTAGGTTCTACTCATTCTAATAATGTATTACCAACAATATATATTGAACTTTTATATAGCTTTTCTTAGAATCAAAAATAGCTAAATAAATAAGTCAATATAGCAATATATCATGAGAGACCAGTTCCTTGAATGCTTCATCCTCTCCAGAAAGATAGGGTTGGGTCACGGCTTGTGCAGACAGAGGTCATTCAGAAGATGCTGGATGATGTTGATGGAGCCTGTTGTTGACCTTGTAGAGGTCAAGTCTGGGAAATAGCCTCAGTTTTTACAGCTGCTGGATGTTTGCAATGTGTTCATAGTATATATTATATAGTATAGTTTTGAAAATAAGTTACACTTCATTTCCATCAACAACCCTTAAGTGCGTGTTACTACACTACTTACTGCATGATATTACTTGTGTAATTGTGCAGTCATAGCAATAATATAATATCCCCCACCCTAAGCAAATTGTTTTTTGTCGGTCATTAAATTTCACATGATAGTCATTTTGCAGAAGCTCTTATCCAGAGCGACTAAACAGTTAGTGCATTCATCTGAAGACAAGTGGGAAACCACGCATCTCTGTAGTGCTACTGTAAGTATACCTCAGCCAATGAAGTAGCTTCAATGCTAGAAAGAAGAAAAAAAAAAACATATCAAACAATTTTCACCCAAGAAACCCAAGCCTGATTGATGGACCTATAATTCACTTTCCAAATCAATTAGGCACTTAGCTAACAAAACAGCACTTAGTCAAATGTTTTGGGACAGTGGCTGCAGAGTGTTTTTGGACACCGGCTGACCAAGGATAAATGCTGATCTAAGGTTCTGGGGGTCAATTTTAAGCCATTAACCACCCGCCAGGAAAAACAACTGACGCTGCCAGTCGAAGACTGAGCTACAACGATGAGTGTAACGGCCCTGAGGTCAGGGAAACACATGGCAACTGAAAAGTTATGTTTCGAGTTGTTAACCCAACAGTGTTGAATAATCTGTTTGTGAGAGAGTGGGTGAGAGAAGGTGAGAGAGGGGAGAAAAAGGGTGAGGGAGGGGAGAGAGCTTTAAAAAGAGGGAGAGGGAGAAAGAAGGAGGGGAGGGGAGAGTGGGGAGAAAGAGAAAGACAGAGAGACGGAGGGAGAGGCCTAGATCACCTGTTTTGTTTGTTTTAAGCTGTGAATTACTTGAGGTGTTTGCAGACGTAAGTAGCCTACAAAATGTCGCTTTTTCTCTCAATTACAAAGGCAGCACTGGTATGAATTATTGTCACTCCACTGCTCCATACATACAGCACATGCTAAATACTGTATACGAATCTGAAGGATTCCCTTCTACGCAGCTCTATTTCTGCTGGCCTGAGAGAGATGAATGATATCTTACAGAATTTATTCATTGTGGGGAACGGACTGAAAAATAGCATCACCCTGCAAATTTCAACAAGTTCAAAGGGGATCAATCTGCAAGGAGACATTCTCGAGAAATAGCACAACATTGTCCCAGCAAATGTGATCCTTATCATTCTGGCTCACTCACGTTACTGACAATCAGCAGAGCCGCTGTCTAAGTCTGCACTCTAAGAGAGGCTTTGAACAAAAACAATATGGCTTCGATAAAAAGGTAATTCCATCGGCTCTCTATTTAGACTTTGAAGAGTTTAAACGGTATTTAATTGTACCACAGGGCTCTAGAAGGTTTATTTTTAACCTGCATCAATTCCTTCGCCCTCCACATTCCTTTGTAGAGATCCTGAAGGACTGGGAATGGATAGGACGTTCAATGCTGTCAGAGGGCGTGTGTGTTTGTGTGTTCCAGAGAGAAAGACTGTGAGAAAGGAGACAGAGAGACAGAGACAGAGAGAGAGAGAGAGAGAGAGAGAGAGAGAGAATCCGCAGCTCCAATCGTTGGGATTCGACAGCTCGACCAGAGGCGTCTTTAGATTTTTTCTCCTCTCCCTGACACAGGCAGATGCTGTGCTCACATGAAAACTGAGGGGAAGGGATTTTTTAAAAGTGATTTTTATATATTTTTTGCATGATATGCAAAAAGAAATAAGGCAAAAATTCAAATAATCTTTTTGAAGCTGGACATAACGCGAGTGTGAGTCCACACAGTCAGAAAATAGCTTTCCCACTTGTTTTTCAGGCTCTTTCAGTCCCTCATATTCTCATCTTCAAAGGGTTCCTTCACTCCTGGTGCATCCCAACTCACTCTCTCTCTCGCTCTCTTTTTTCTCTCCCATTGTCTTTCTTTTCTTCACCTCCCTACTCCCCTCCCACTCTGTTACTCTTTTTGACTTCCTCTGTGAAATTCTTCTGTCTTAAACAGCCTCCCCTGTTTCAGCCATTTCCATTCCTCTTTCTGTCTTCATCGCTCTGATTTCGTACTCTACCCTCCTTGCCTCCCTCAGGAATGAAGTGGTAGTGTGACGGTAACATTTTAATTATCCGTCTGTGCAGAGAATCACACATGGGCGTACATTCAAGTAAACACAGGGGAGCATGTTGACATGAAGGCCACATGGAATATCAGCCCTGTTTATACCAAGCGCCCGGACTCTGATTAACGACGGGATTAATCACACACAGAGGGAAAAAAATTCTGCGTGCGTGTTTCAACGTGTGTGTGTGCTGGCATGCGTGCTCACACGCGCTGAGCACGCTTGTATGATATGTGATGTGTGTGTGTGTGTGTGTG
>JACXGI010006028.1:0-43820 GCA_016801175.1 Esox masquinongy | reverse complement strand
AGTTGATTATTTCAAGTTTAATTACGTGGATCCACGGGAACAACCGTCACAACATTGACAGAGAATGAGTACAGAGACTAGCAGAGTAACGTCATGACAGATTGTTCTGATTATGCATTTCAAGTTTCAAGCTTATATTCTCTTCCAACAGTACAGATGACGGAATTAGCATTTGCAGAATGTACATACAAGGAATAGTAGCTACTATGAGGTAGTCTAAAAATGCAAGGTTACACTCAGATGGCTCCAAGAGGCACAGAAAATCATAGAATGTCGGTTGCCCAGACAACCCGGTCAAAGGCTGAGATATATCAATCGGGACAGTTACTATATGGAGACTTAAGTTAACTATGCTCTTCCCAATACGGAATAGAGCTTTGTTCACCTGTAGGATGTAAGTAATAATAACCCCCTGCTGTTCAAGAGCTTCCTCCTAGAGAACAGTTTCTTATGGCGGTTTTATGGCACTGGCAGAGTCCTGTTTCTCTTACTGCTAAAAAGGAGTCAAGGCCCTGTGCAGCTGGCATTCCATTCATCACTGCCCCTGAATAAAGATATTGGCCTTATAAGTTGGAGACAGAGAGAGAGACAAGTCTTTCAGTATATGTGTAATTGATCAAGCATACAGAATACAAAAACCTTCTAATAAGATAATGAATAAATAAGAATGACAATAAATTAATTTTCTACTATAGATGTGTTTGAGTAAAATGAACATTTTTGTTTTATTCTATGAACTACTGACAACATTACTCCCAAATTCCAAATAAAAATACTATCATTTAGAGTATTTATTTGTAGAAAATAACAACTGGTCAAAATAACCCAAAAAAGATGCATTGTTTTCAGACCACAAATAATGCAAAGAAAACAAATTCATATTCATTTTTCAACAACAAAATACTAATGTTTTAACTTAGGAAGAGTTCTGAATTTTTTTTTATTTGGTGGAATAACCCTGATTTTTAATCACAGCTTTCATGCATCTTGGCATGCTCTCCACCAGTCTGTCACATTGCTATTGGGTGACTTTATGCCACTCCTGGCACAAAAATTCAGGTAGTTCGGCTTTGTCTGATGGCTTGTGACCATCCATCTTCCTCTTGATCAAATTCCAGAGGTTTTCAATGGGGTTCAGGCCTGGAGATTGGGCTGGCCATGACAGGGTCTTGATCTGGTGGACCTCCATCCACACCTTGATTCACCTGGCTGTGTGTCATGGAGCATTGTCCTGCTGGAAAAAACAACTCTCAGAGTTGGGGAACATTGTCAGAGAAGAAGGAAGCAGGTGTTCTTCCAGGATAACCCTGTACATGGCTTGATTCATGCGTCGTTCACAAAGACAAATCTGCTTGATTCTAACCTTGCTGAAGCATCCCCAGATCATCATCGATCCTCCACCAAATTTCACAGTGGCTGCGAGACACTGTGGCTTGTAGGCCTCTCCAGGTCTCCGTCTAACCATTAGATGACCAAGTGTTGGACAAAGCTGAAAATGTGATTTTTCAGAGAAGATGACCTTACTCCATTCCTCTACGGTCCAATCCTTATGGTCTTTTGCAAACTTCAGCCTGGCTTTCTCTTTGCTTCTCATTGATAAAGGGCGTTTTTCTAGCTTTGCACAATTTCAGCCCTGCCCCTAGGAGCCTGTTTTGAACCGTCCTCGCTGTGCACTTCAACCCAGCTGCTGTTTGCCATTTTTTTTGTAGGTCACTTGATGTCATCCTACGGTTGTTGAGTGATTCTCGAATGAGTTGACGGTCATCTCGGTCAGTGGACAGTCATTTTCGCCCTCTGCCAGTCTGTAACTTTGTTGTCCCCAATGTCTGTTACTTGACCTTGTTCTTATGAACCGCCGTCTTTGAAATTTTCAGGATGGAAGCAAGCTGACGCTCACTGTATCCCTCTGCCAGTAAAGCCACAACTGAACCCTTCTTTTCCTCACTCAAAGCTTTTCTTTGTCATGCTGAATAGTTATTTTTTTTATTCAAATTACCTTTGAGGTACTACTTGCAGTGTTTTTGCCATCCAGCTGGTCCTATTGCAAGAGGATAGTGATGACCACAGCAGTGGTTTTTGTACTTTTCCTCGTTTAATTAGATTTGGTTCAGGTAATCACCTAATCAGTACCTCATTAAGTAAAATGAGGTGTGCCTGTGTTGGAATTCAACAGACACTGGAATGGAATGGCTGCCATACATGTAGAGATGATTTAAGAAAAAATTAGGAATGGTCTCTTAATTTTTTCCAGAGCTGTATTGTCCTTGTGTTTCTACATCTAAGTCAAATTTGACCTTGTGGGCAACTTTCACCAGGACCTATGAGGAAAAATGATATTTCTGCCTTAGGAATTAGGTTTAGTGTAGAAGTTACAACATGGTATAAAAATATATGTGTGCACACACGGAGCTGTGGTCAAGTAGTAACACTCCTGGCTCTATGTACATTTATGGCTCCGTGCTGGGGACCAGGGTTTAATACCCTTCACCTCTGAGTTCTATTGTGAAGCAAATGCAATATGATAAAATGCAAAAAAAAAAAAAAAAAGAGAGTGTTTTCATGTTTATTTGCACCATGATTAGATGTCTGTGAGACCACATAATGCTAAATACATGTCCATCTTCTTAAATAGCTCATGGTCTTTGTGACTAACACCTGCCCCACTCTAATGGAACCACAAAAAAATGAAGAGAAAAAAAAACCCTCCAGCAAAGCAACTAGAAAACCCTCTGTCGTAGCTTAAGCCAGCTTTCAAAAAACAGTTCAAACCAGCCTTCACAGCAGCCCATCAAATCCTCTCACTTGAACCATGTCTCTTTGTTAAAAACCACTGGGGGCTGGAGAAGCTTTCCTTCCCCACGTTCTTTATCAAATCTCTAAACCGTTTGACTGAGCAAAAAGCATAGATTGGAATGGAACCAATGAGGAACCACAGACTACCTGAGGCACTTCTATGATGAATGATGGTGAATATTTGGACCATTCGTCCAATGGAATGACAGGTGAAAGGCAGCAGGGAATCCCCATTGGTGACTGAGCTCATATTCTCTGTTTCGATTGATGCAGCCTGGGGAGTCTTCTCGGTGTGGTGTCAATAGGCTATTCAGGTAGGAGCTATAAGGTTCTTCTCTTGCTGTCTCTCTCTCTCTCTCTCTCTTTCTCTCACATTCTACTCGTTACAATATATAAATATTTGTCCTATAATAAGTTTCACCATGCTTAATCATGTCAGTTTAGACACTTAATTCTGACTTGTACAGGTGCCTGCGGGTACAGTAAGCGATCGATTTGGAATCTAGCTGTTAGGTGGCAGGTCATTTCTTGCTGTCATCTGTGTGCTGTCGCTCTCAGCCATAACTGCCAGTCCAGGTGAGTGGTTGGTTATTCTTAACTAAACTTAACTAAAGCCAAGGTTACCTGCTGGTGTAGAGAGAAGAGATTCTGTTATGCCATTTAGGAAGCTATGTAATTTAAATAATTATACTTTTTCCAGTACATGTGTGAGATGGAACAGGGAATTTAAATAACTATGGAGATTGAAACTGGAGCCACTAAATCGTGGATTTCTATGGATTAAGAATCTGTGTATTTGAACATTTATGGTGCACACCATACATAATACACTTCAATCAATCGATAATTTCTGTGAGTTTTTGATTTCAATTCTAGGTTAAGATATTGTCATGATTTCCATAGAATGCTTTCTCAATGGGAGTTGTTCATTAGGGGACAGTGGATACAAAGTATCCCTATCCAAATGTCCATACATTTTCACAGACATATCATTCAGTTTAAGTGAACTTCACAGGACAGACAAATTAAAAAAGACTAGCATACGCACAGACCAAGTAGACAAGAGCGGCATGTTGTTAGACCAAAATTCCTCCATTTTTATTTGGTGTCCATTTTCAGTCTGGCATGCTCTGTTTTAACTATCAGAGCAAGCAAGCTGTTTGTTAAGACACCCACCCCCTCCTTTTCAACACACAACACAAAGTCTTCCAGAAACAGAAGGGGCCAGCTGGACTGTAGTGCCTGCAGGTAAACTCACAGTAAATCTTTCATCCATACTGGCAATGAATTACAGTGTGAGTCTACTGCTTTTACTCAATTCCCTAGTTCAATTTGAGCAATGGAAAAATGTGATTTCTCTCATGTTGGAGCCGAATGAGTTGCGGGTCACATTTTACACAGTACAGTGAGTTATCAACTGAAAAAACTGGTTGGTAAATTATGACTGGAAAGAACAATTTCTTAAAATCATGATAGTTCAGCAGATATGTTATGGTAAAGTAGTTGAAATGAATGCACATTCATCTCGCAATGACTTATTTGATTAGGTCATCAATGTTCCTAAGCCTTTAAGAGGTCGCACTCTATTGGTGAGATAGAGGTATAACACCTAGTGCCTCGGGTGTGCACAGGGACGTCACCAGACTTGCAAGAGACTCAGGCCTCGGTTGAGTGAGGGGATGCGGGATGGGGGGTGGAGGCGCAATTAAAGCTCTTAACACCATCCCTGTGGGGTTGCGTAGGGTTGCTCACAAAACAAGCAAACATCACATCTTCATCTACGCAGTAATGCAAAATCATCAGAACAAAAGAAAACTGGTTTGAAATTGGTCTAAAAGATCCACGGCTACTCCCAAAAGACTCAGGGCTGAAACGCAGGACGACGTCACTGGGTGTGTATTTGTATCATTTGTATTTCGAAGTAATTAGAAATTGTAAAGTGACATGCAGTGTAAAAAATAAATTGTAAGCCTGAATTCAACAGCAGGCATTTAAAGTTTATGTATGGCTTGATGCGTCGACCAGTGAAGTGAGAGAACTACTTAGAATCCCTCAGAATTCTGAAGTCCAAACAAGACACCAAAACTGACAGTCTTCTCACCGGGCCTCAGAGACACATCTATGACACTCCATACTGGCAACATTCTCTCTTGGCCCTCCTTCCCTGCCTCCTTGTCTTCTCTTCCATCTTTGCCTTTTCTAGTTATTTCCTCCTCTTGATCGAGTCCTTTTTTCTGTCCTCAAAATACCCTCTCTCCCTGTCGATGTGTTTGCTGCTTTGCTCAAAGGCTGCTCTTCCTTTCTAATCTCCTCCTGTCCTCCCTAACCGACTCCTCCACCTTTTATCTCCCCTTGCCATCTCATCCCCTCCTCCTTTCCTCTTCTCCTCTCCCAAATACCACTTCTCTCTTTTCTATCATCACCTTCCCCCGCTCAGCCGCCTCCTCAGTCTTCTGCACTGTATAATGTACCAACGTTCATAATTATGTCATAATGCAATTTGACTGAGATTGATTTAATCTGCTTGAGACCCACTGCAATCACTCCCCCATAGAAGGAAAGACACGGATGTCCTTACTTACGTTTCAAATCATATTTATTGCACTGTCTCACTCTGCCACTTTCTCATTTCTTTACTTACCAATTATTAGTAATAATAAAAATGTATTTTTCTTCGTGAATAAATGCAATACTGATTCTGATCATATTGCTCTCTCCACCAGGAAGTTAACACAAGTACACACTTGCTGGAGTTGACAGCATTTCCCAGAAAACAATCACAATTGATCTTGTAGTTGCATCAAAGGAGTCACTAGAGTGCGGCGAGACAAGAAAACCTTTTTTTTAGTTTGTTTTGTTCATTACTTTCCTGTTTTTATTTTGAATTGTCCATTGGCTGCCCATTTCTTTGTATTAATTAAAAATATATATATTGGCAATAATTTAGCCAAATATCAGTTATTGGGGACAGGTATGACAACATTTATAGTTATGTATTTTGTAACCTTACCCTTAACTTTCATTAACTGTTAACCATTAATGTTATTCGTAATGAACGTTTTTCATTTTGAATTAATTATGTTAAGGAACAAAATAATAGCAAAACATTAAAGAGCAACATAATAGCGGGTCATTATGGACCAATAGCACAGGGGATATGTTGATAGTGAACATAATTGCACTGATCAATGTCCACACTGAATGTAATTGTGGTTTACAAAATAGTTCTATACAAACTTCCTGAGAGGTACGGTTGATGCAAGCAGAATGTCTTGTAATAAAAGTCTATTCCATTTTAGGCGCGTGATAATTGTGTGTGTGAGTGTGTGTTTGTTGTGAGAGTGCTGGGGTTGTTTAATTAGTTTAGGGTCAGTTGGCTGACATACTAGGTTGGGGTTATCACCCTCTGGGTAGAGTTAAACAACAATGGAGCCTGGAATGTGTGGGTATTTGCATGTGTATGTGTATGTGGATCAAATACTTATTTCACTCATTAAAATGCAAATCAATTTATAACATTTTTGACATGCGTTTTTCAGTATATAAATGGGGACAAAACTAGTTCCAAACTGTGACTAAATCAGGATTAAGCTAAACATTGGGATATTCTCATTTTGAAAAATGCATTACTTGGGGGGGTGAGTTTATCAATATGCAAATGTATTTGGATCCACATTAACTGATGACACAGTGACTACTATTCTTCCCAGGGTCTGATAAATTCATTCTGACTGTGTTAGTCAAAATGAAGAAACTCCCCTTTATTACTACCTTCAATGGCATATTGTGTCAGAGAGGGAGAGAGACAGAGAGAGAGAGACAGAGAGAGTGAGAGAGAGAGTGAGAGAGGGAGCAAACTAGTGTAGCTTCATAGTCAGCGCAACAGTGCGCCTGGGAGGGACACATTCCACAGCTCCAGTTCTATCTCCTGCGCTCTCGCTCATCTGAAAAGTATTTTGAGCTACAACTACTCATTATATCTTTCGACGTACATCTTTTTAACTTATTTTGTATGCTTGGAGATCCTTTTTGCTGGAACTCCAAGTGCCAACAAATTGACGGAAAGCTCAAAGTAACAGGTAAAGTAAGTGTAAACTTCAGTCTCTGTTGTAATTGCAGGTTAGTCTTTCTGTCTGGCGTAAATCAGTGCAGAGCTTTTACTGTCAGCCAGAGCTGTTTAACACTGCCTGGAAACAGGTGACTAAAGAGCAATTTCACCTTCTCAACAATGTTGAGAGTCAGCTCTGTTTTTACCCAGACCTGTAAATAAATTTGAATAATTCACTGTTAAAGAACAACTAAAAGAAAACAAAGATATCCACAATTTACACCAGTGTTATTTGACTTCATTCAAATTCACCCCATTCGTAATTTAGGTGGGTGAATGCTCTACAAAAAATGTTCTATCCTAAAGAGTTCTACTGATATTTTTGGATACAGGTAACAAA
This sequence comes from Esox masquinongy, assembly GCA_016801175.1. Lineage (NCBI taxonomy): Eukaryota > Metazoa > Chordata > Actinopteri > Esociformes > Esocidae > Esox > Esox masquinongy. Next base: position 36,579 of record JACXGI010006028.1, on the reverse strand, counting down.
CATTTTTATGCGGCTTTATCACATAGGTGCAATTGAAAGGACTGCATTTGTTTGCAAACATTTGAAAAATAAATGTTCTTGCGTTTGTGTAGAAGGGGGTGTTTAAATTTAGTGCCCACTAGTAGAGTACGCTTTGTCTGGGATCAGCTATAATTCAATGCCCCACAACTACTGCAATATCGAAAGAACACAAGCATGACCACTAGTCTCAGTTCATTCAAGTCATTAGTGTGCAGATACCCAACACTGATTCTTTTGGCATCTGATTGTTTGTAAGCTATATGTACTCATATGTTTGAAGTTGAAATCTGTACATAAATTTAGTCTTAACAACTTGTGTTTTAGCTACAGTTCACCTCCTCCTTTTTGTCATCTCACTTTTGTAAACACTAAACAGATGTACAGTAGGTGTGGAGGTAATGTGTGGGAGGGAAGGTGCCTTTAAGGAATGTCAGCGTATCAGTGGTACATTCCATTCCTCCACTTAACTGACCTACCAGCAGGTCTTCAGTTTCGCTATGGAAACTGGCACCACAGTGTAGGGGCGAGTTCTACTAATACTGAAGGTGGGTGGGGTTGGTTTAAGCCGGAATCACCGGAAACTCTGCATACCTGCTTCTCACACGTATACTCTCTATCATATTCTTTTCTCTGATTGGTGTAGCCTAAGGAATCATCTTGGTATCAGCTTGGAAGGCTATCAGGTAGGAGCTATAAGGTTCTAATGGCTCTTTCTCTCTCTCTCTGTTTCTGAGGTAAACTCTCTATTTCTCTATCTAACTCTCTAATCCTCCTTGGTCAAATTATGTTTGTGTGTGCTGTAAAAATAGAAAGACTGAAAAAATTGTAATTAACTCTACAATGTAATACGATGAATCTAATCTATCAGAATTTTCAAAGCTAACCAAAAAGGAAAGCATTATTTTGTTAAACCATTACCATCTTTAACAGAAATTAAGACACTTTCTGAAAAAGATACAGTATGTACAGTAGTTTAATTCTATTGGAGAATATAAAGCCTTGGAGAATTTTGTTAATAAATGATACCCTAAAAACTTTGGCTATTTAAGATCTGGCACTGTTTACATACTTAGATGAGACTAAAGTTAATTTAAGATCATATTATTTCAAGACAGACAGAAATGCAATTTCCAACAGGTATATAGGGTTTTCTTTTCTCTCTATAAATCACATTCATATGAGAACATGTCTTTACATAATACATTCTATAGATGACATTCTATAGATGAAAGTCGTGTGTTGCTTTCCTCCTCTGCGTCTCATATTTGTTGAGTTGGATGTGGAATGTATTTCATATCACTAATGGTTAGTGTTTACTTAATTTATAATATTTATACTCATACAGAAAAAGGTGTCTTTGTGTTAGTGGAGTGGTTAGAAGTACAGTATTTATTAAAGCAGGTCAGCTGTGCTGTACACTCAGGTTTCACATAAGAAAAATCCAATGTATAGATCAGTGCTTGGGTCCAAATGACACTTGGGGAAAGTGTTTGAGGAAAATAATGTGTTGATACATGTAGCTGACGAAATCAATGTCTATCGTGCCAGGAACTCACAACTTTCTTATTGACTAATGACGGCCAAATCTGACACATTTTTTCTTCGTCTCATTTGGGTGAACGTGTCAGCGAACAAGACCAGAATACATCTAAAATCCATCATTTGCACATTAACATAACATGTTTGCCTTTAATTCACTTTTAATTTAATTCACTACGACTATAATAGCTGGCAAATTTTACAAAAGCATTTATTTTTACCTGTGTAAATCACTGTAAAAGCAGAACAATGTAGCATATCTAAGCGGGTGTATGTGTTTCTGCAGGTGGTAGGTTATCTTTGTGGTTTCAGCTGTTAAAAAAAGGCAGACAGTGTGACATTATGCCTGTGACACAGAGTAGCAAATCCTACTTGCATCCTATTAACATGCACTCGGTCACTGTCACTTTCTGTCAGAGATCTGGTTTACTTCTCTCCCCTGTTGACTGGACTTTTTTGCATGAGAAATAGAAAAAAGACCACAACTGAGACAACTATATTTATATTTAATCGAAAATCAGTCCAAAATATATTGGCATCCCGAAACTAGTACTATGTTGCATAGCCTTTAACTAAGATAATGTGTAGCTAGCAATAAGCTTAAGCATGTTTAACTATTTTAGTTTCTCCTTGGTCCACTATTTGTACAATTCTACAAACTTAACTTGTTTTTCTATTTTACTGGCTCTTTGATCCACTCTTTCTACAATTCTATAATTTTCAAGAGGTTGCCTGTAGCAATGACTGTTTTCAGATTTTGCTGTATGTTATGGATTTTGTTAAGGATTTGATTCGGATTGACTCCTCCCTGGCCACTCCAAACGTATCTCCAAAACCAAACCTATAACCCCTTCTCTTGGAATGTACGATTCACAAGTTTGGCATATTTTGGGATCAAAATGGCAAATATCACCAAAAAGTGACACATTTGCAGATTTGTATTTGAAATTAAGCATTCAAAGAAAAGAGCTCAGCCTAAGATTAAAGATGAAGAAGATTTGATAATGCTGTTAAATTCCTTTGCTGACTCTGGTTCTGAGGGACATTGAAGTGGGAATTGTGTTATAAGAGGGGAAGTGATTGCCTCTTTCAATTTTATTAAATCAGATTCTATGTAATAATTTCAGTTGTCAAAATGAGACGTTTGTATTTTAAAAACAAGCATGAGCTCCTAGCACTAAGATTTCTTTTGGATGTTACATTCTATAGATGTCCATATGCTTGTTTGCAAAATTTTAGAAAACTGAATGAAATACAGAAGAAAATGTAAGTGTTTTGGGTGAAGGGCATAGCCGTGGGAATTAGGGGTGTTGGGGGTGATGCAGCCCCCCCCCCCTGTAGGTACAGCAGCCCCTGAAGAGATTCCAAATGTTTTGTTTTCAGTTTGACCACCACCAATCTACGAGTGTAGTTCACCTGTCCATCCGTGAATACCGGATCAATGAAAGAGATCAACGAAAAGTCTCATTAGATTTTGGGTTCTGAAGTCTAAGGAATCTTTGCTACATACATGCGTCCAAATAAAGCAACTCAATCTCACCAAGCACTTTGATAAAACAGTGGTCATCCTATTTGACCAGGCTGACATGTTAATAATTCCACCCATTTTGACTTGACTTTGTTAGGTCTTGAGTAGCGTGGCCTGGTTTAAGTGGCAGCCAAACAGGTAATGTCCCTGAGATCTTAAAATCTAGTAATTTACATACACGTTCCCAGCTGCCCGTGACCCAAATCTTATCATCTATGGCAACGTGTATAGAAAATCTGTGCTTTGGGCCACAAACATGTTAGGAATGTCTTTACTAAAGATGTCTAAAACCAGTCTGTCCTGTTTTCCTCCACACTATAAGTCCTTCTCAAATGTTTCCTGTTATTTAGAGGAGATAAAATGTAGAGAAACAGTTCAAGGGTCAAGAAAGTAGGACATATTAAGGAGAGCGTACTGTGCAGATGTAGGTACAGTACGTAAGTAAACACACATTTCCATCATGTTGTTTTGACTAGTATTTGAAATATTTTTTTGTTCCTAGATTCAATGTATTACTTTTATTTGTAGTACAAATCATGTCATGATTAGATCCATGAAATTAAACATTTACATTTGTTAACTAAATTGTTTTTTTTTTTAGATTCAATTATTTAGTGTAGGCAGCCATTCTTTCTTTTCAAATTCTTAGGTTCAGCTCAGATTTAATGTTTTTTTCCCTCTAACCAAGACATCTTGTTGGTTCTATGTTCTTCCTTCTCTTGTCAGGTGTCACACAAATGATAGCTACAGTACCCTGTACACTAAAAAGAAAAGATTATTGGAGTATACTTTATAGGTACTTCACTGAAACCATGGGAGAAAGTGGGAGAAGTTCTTCAAGGAGAAATGTCAGGGTATATTAATGAACTAATTAGTATGGTTCCTCATAGAACCCTGAGAAAGTATTTGAATTTTGATTTGAAGAAACCCTAAAAGATTCCCCAGCAACCTTTTATTTTTCAAGGAAAAGATTGCAGTATTTTTATAGTAACATTTTACCCAAGACAGAAGATTGTCCAATTTCCTGCTTATATCACCAGCTCCATGGCAGTACAGGATCAAACTGATTTCCTCCATTGACATACCTGATATATTTACACCTACATTAGTAGTGGTTAAAGTGATTTTGGTATAGTATTAAATAGCAAATTAAGTATTTTGCTGTCTTTACCCTCTCTCACAGGTTGATGCTGTGGCAGCCATGTTTATCTGAGTTTGGTTAACAGCCCAAGATGGAGCTGAAGGTCTGGGTGGAGGGCGCGGTCAGGGTGGTGTGTGGCCTATCGCTGGAGACTTCCTGTCAGGATGTGGTTATCGCCCTAGCACAGGCTATTGGTCAGTCTCTGTATAATGTCATTTCTTGGACGACCATTCATTTTCAAATCCTTTTGAACAATTTGTCAGCTTATACCCTTCAATTTGTCACCAGTTCTGTACATGTCTTGGTGGGTCTTTGTCACAGGTCAGACAGGACGTTATGTTTTCATCGAGAAGCTACGAGGCACAGAGAGGCAGCTACTGGCCCATGAATGTCCTTTAGAGTCTCTGTCCCATTTGGGTCAGCCAGCCAACGAGGTCCAGTTCATCTTACGGCGTACGGGCCCTGCCAGCAGTGACAGATTCAATAGGCCCATCCATCCTCTGCCCAGGCATTCAACACCCGAGCCTCCCAGAAACAGAGAGCCGAAGAAGGCCCTCAGCTTTAACCTGGGTCCTTCTACGATCCACACAGGGACTAAAGCTAGCAAGGCATGGAAATATAGTCCAAGAGCCTCGCCAGAGCTCAGGGCCTCACCCAATTTGTCCCTGGTCTACCCCACCACCTCCACTCCATGGCTCTCTCCGTCAGACTCATCCAAGGAGGATATCTTCAGGAAGGTGTTGCAACAGCAAGAGAGGCTACAGGACCTAGAGGCCCAGCTGGCAGCTTTGGAAAGAGAGGCAGAGGTATGGGAAATGGGGAAGCCTGTAACTCCAGTCCAAGGCATGACTCCAGACCTAGTGGAACAGCTGGATGTGCTGGAGAGAAGGCTGAAGCAGAATGAAGCAGAACTGATGCATGAGGAGTACTTGGAGCAGCAGATACAGAGAGAGGAAGATAAGGAGCAAGGTACTGTATATTTTCATTAACTTATAACAGTAACACAATAACATTAACTTAACAATATAACTCATCAATATGGTGGCCTAGGGTTTACAGCAACCAACCAGTAAATGTAAGGGTGCAATCCTTGAGCGGGAAAAACTTATTTCATGTTTCTGACCATTATACCAGCCAATCTTTGGATGGACCTTGATGGCATCAGTTGATGGCAAGGTGTTGGCTGTCATTCATGTGCAATAAATCATATAAAATAATTTTAGATGCAGTTTAGAAGGTATATAGTAGAATATATTGGAATTTACATCACTAAACTATGCAATTACATGTTGGCATACACACTTATACAAAAACACCATCAGGCATTAACACAGATGTCTATTGAACAGAATTGCATGGACGTTTGCTCCAACTCTATGTGTCTATGGACGACAACAGCTTCCGACTCCAAGACCTCCAGGCTATTTCATCTAAGCTGGGGCAGGAACTTAATGTCGCGACCCACAGACAGAGCTCTCATCCAGGCACTTCGCAGCCTGATGAGGCACTGGAACCACTACAGGAGGAGCTGCACCGCCGAATTCAACAGGGGACAGAGCTGGAGAAGTTACTGACAGACATGGCAAGAGCACTAATGACTGCAGAAGAACAGATGCAGGTATGGTCTAACATATTTCTACAGACTGAATTTTTTTCCTGAGATCTGATAATTTCCTTCTATGTGTGGTCTATATATTTTACAGCGCAATGAAGATCCCAATGGAACTCAAACAAATAGCATTCTTGATGTCACTAACACATCCTTATGTTCCAAAAATGGAAACTCTATCCTGTCTAATCACATTAGATTTACTAGCCAACTAATGATTTCACAAAGAATGTGAGAAACTGTACTCAACTGATCTGCATTTAGCTTCCTACGATTGCCATGATGCCACATACACGACTTTGTTCTATACAATACAAAATATGCATACTGGTGTTTAGACAATAATCACTTAATTGTGCAAAATGACACAGAATAACTGAAAAGGTCAAACTCACTGCTGAAAGTGTCACGTAAACCCAGTGAAAGCACCCTAGGACAAGTAGTATAATAGAGCTTTTGTTCAACAATGGTTAAGTCATGTTCTATAACTTGTTTGGGGAAAATTCCCTTTATCTGACACTTTTCACCTACAGGCACTATATTGTGTAACTCTACAGCCTGGGGCTGTATTGTATCCTGTTATAGCAGGTATACAATGAAGGGGAGTTGAAGAGGAGGACAGACTCTTTCCAATACACCTGTAATTGCCTACCCATGGAAACTTGACTTTGGCTTCCTGTGTTAATAGAACTACTGCCTTTCCCTACACTTCCTGGGAGGCCAGTTTCCCAGAAAGAATGATGGACAAAACCACCATTCTTTTTAGTGCAGGACAAACATTAATCTGTGTTAGAAAAACATTTTATATAAGTACTTGGATGCTCATCATTCCCAGGATATTTATATTTTTATTTATTATGCCCTCGTGTGGCTACTAACCGTCATTACCAGACAGGTATCAGACAAGATCCTATTCATGATAGTTTACAGTATTGATAAACAAACATTTGATTTAACCATCGGATTTACATTAAATTGCCTATAGTAAAACTGAAATCATACGATGTAGTGTTCCTTTCCCCAGGAGAGATGTCAGGAGCTGGAGGATCTGAACAAGGAACTGAGGCAGTGCAACCTGCAGCAGTTCATCCTGCAGACGGGTGTTCCCCCAGCTCTCACATACTCAGAACTACCCCATCGAGACCAAAAACACCCCTACCTACACCCGACCGACACGCCTTACCTCTGCAACGTTGGATTACTGGAGGACGACCAGGATGACAATGTTACAGTGTGCTAGAAGATTTGCTATGCTAATATGAGTTTCAGGCCAAACTGTTGGGAACATTTATATTAGCCAACCTAACAACTTTCGGGGGAAAAAAAACTCAATATGTATGCTTTGAAGTAGCCTAGATCCTCCCAGTGGAGCTCTTGGCCTCCGCAGCCCAGAAGACATTCCAAGAATCTAAGGGAGTCGCTACACAGTTGGCTGCAGCACAGAGCAGATTGGGACAGAGTAACATTTACCTCATTTTGAAAATGTGCCTTTCAGAGTGACTTACACTAGTGATCACTTACATTTTTGTATTGGTTCCCCATGGGAATTGATACTCGCAACCCTGGTGTTGCAATGCCATGTAACTTGCTGACTAATTCTGTCAGCTGACTAAATCTGCAGGCTGACTAATCCTGTCCCCTCTCCTGGGAACACTGGTATGGGTTTTGGCATATGTGACAGGAATGAAATTACATTGTTGTTCTCATGTTGACAGTGAATGCTGGACACAAAGAGATGAAAGGTGGTGTTGCCCTTTCATGGTTAGCCATGCCTTCGAGTTACCAGTGAACATCTGAGTGTAAAAAGAATACCACCCAGACCCCTGGTTCTTAACCCACTCCACGGGGACCCCCAAACGGGCTGGGTATTTGAACTACTACTGAGCTAGCACACCTGATTCAACTTGTCTACTAATCCTCAAGCCCTTGATTAGTGAATCTACTGTGCTAGTTCAGGACTACAGTTAAGCAGTGAAATGTCTGGGGGTCCCTGACAAGTGGGTTGAGACCTACTGCCCTAGTGTATATTGTATGATGTATGTTTATTTGTCTATGCACTTGTGCTTGATGCATGCAGGGGCAGTTGTGTAATTCCTTCGTAAGTTTTTTTTTGTTATATCCATTTACTGTCCATTACTATTTATATGTTTGATACTTTTTCATTCTTCTTCATAAAGAAAATTATGTACTTTTTACACCATACAAAAGACATACAAAAGTAGTTTTTATAAACAGGAAAATAGTATTTCTATAATATATAGGTGACTTTTATCACACTATGCAACACTCTAATGTATTTTAATATTAAAATATTTTATGAAAAAATAATATTCTAAAAACTCCTTATGCAATTAAGATGTTTAATTAACTAGACATTAATTAACACAGTATTTCATGAAGGCCTGCCTTACGGGTTTCAGAAGTCCTAAAAGAAATTTGGTCTTGTTAAAAGTTGGAGGTCACTACAATAATAATATCCAGCATGCTTTGCAATTGTTTACTTTTACATTACATCTGCATTTCGTTCACTAATTGACAGAGCAACTCAGTCTAATACTAACTGCAGCTTCAGGAAAACCATTATACACTAGATTTCTACTATAGTCTTTGGCTAGAGAATTTCTTTACATTAAGCTGCAACCAATTTCCATTTGGACAGTTTGGCAGTATGTCTAATGGGCCTTACAATGTAGACCTATGCCAGACTTGTGTTACTACACCAGCTCAAGACCTTCACATCCGGCTTCTTTACCTCCATTGTCCAACCACATAGCTGTGGATAATATGGGTTTGAACAACAGTAATTTCTGAGAAAAAAAAAACAGTTCTCAGGGAAGGTCATCTGCATGCTTGTCGTCCTCACCAGGGTCTTGACCTGACTGCAGTTTGCTGTCTTAACTGACTTTTCACAGATGAATACCGGTGTAAAGAGTAACACAGTAAAATGGGGGTGGGGGGGGCAGGGAGGTCATCATAACCCCATCAAAACATGTGCTACTCTATTACTAGCCACCTAGCAAGCCCTAGTTAGGCACCATCCATACACATACAAATTTATCAAAACCAAATGCACCACATCATGCAGCCGGGTTAAGTTTTCTTATTTCTTTTGTAAAAGAACTGAGTGAAATGTATTGGCTTCAAATTACGTTGTTGGCTTGTTAGCTCACTAATATTACCTACCAATGATGAATTGACATCAAAACCAGCAATGATATGACATGGTAACTGATAACTGATAACATACTTCTTACATGAAAACATTAAATTCGGGCAAAACATGAAGCTGTCTCACTTATTGTGATGTTACTTGGAAGTGTTATTCGTAGCGAGCAAAAAAGTTGAGCAGGAAACATTTTTGGATCACCAGAGCATGTGAAGATCCCTGGTCCCACTGACAATGGCCCTCCTAATGAACCAGAAAACAACATCTTTGGTTGCATTTATATTTTTGTTTAGTATACGTTTACTCCAAAAGCTGTTTTAAAATAGCATGTAGACTGGTGTTATGAACTCACATTAGATATTTTTTTCAGCAAAAAACAGAAGCTGGCCTAAGGGTCTGCATGTTACCTCACCTGATTGACTGAATATAAATAGGCATATAAGCGGGCATTCTGGCTTCATCACACTCCTATTCATGATAGTCCTATTACCTGATTGGTCAGGTAGGCAGGTCTTATGAATTTGTGGATGTTGCAAATAGTGACGACCCAACTTTATGCTTCTAATAAGATATTACTGAAAATGTTATTAGCTATAACTCTAAATTGTCAAATATATAATGTCCAACAACAGATAATAAACAATGTCAAATAAATGTTATGCTTTTTAATGGGGTTTTTTTGTAGTGAGAAGTCACCAAGTGGTATTTCATTGACTATATTCTTTATAGCTGTTACAATTCAATAGTGGAGGCAGGACACAGGCATAGAGTATGTAGAAAAATGCAGTTTTATCAAAAGACTTCCACAGAAAACCCAGGAACAAGACACATCACATGAAACAATGATCGACAATGTCACTGGGAACTGGGGAAACTAAATAGGTAGGTGATGATGGGCAAACGAGACAGAGGTGGCAACACAAAACACAGGTGAAAGCAATGAGCAGAAGGGATTGAAACAACAGAACATAAAAATACACTAACTAGAACTTAAATACAATGTACACAGAAATGTCTACATAGCTGTACAGAGGCCCATTATCAGCAACAATCACTCCTGTGTTCCAATGGAACGTTATTTCTGCTAATCCAAGGTCATAATTTTAAAAGGCTAATTGATCATTAGAAAACCCTTTTGCAATTATGTTAGCACTGCTGAAAACAATTGTGCTGATTAAAGAAGCAATAAAACTGGCCTTCTAGTTCAGAGACTAGTTCAGTATCTTCAGCATCAGCGTTTGTGGGTTCGATTACAGGCTCAAAATGGCCAGAAATGGCCTGAAACTTGTCAGTCTATTCTTGTTTTGAGAAATCAAGGCTATTTCATGTGAGAAATTGCCAAGAAACTGAAGATCTCATACAACATTGTGTACTATTCCCTTCACAGAACAACACAAACTGGCTCTAACCAGAATAGAAAGAAGTGTGGGTGGCCCCGGTGCACAACTGAGCAAGAGGTCAAACACATTAGAGAGTCTAGTTTGAGAAACAGACGCCTCACAGGTATGATGGAAACTACCACAAAGAAAAGGAAATGCAGATACAACAATGATTGGGAAACTACTTATAACTGGGTGAAGGCATAGCTCAGACAGTTTTTTGCTAAATATTCCACAGTTATTTTTCAATTTTACATGGGGGGGATTACAACATACAACATAGTACATGCATGTCTCACAAGAAATGTATGGCTCAAAAAGAGATGTGCCGATCTATGGATGCATTCCTAATGAAACCCAGAGATGATTGCCAGACAGGTAACAGCAGCGGAAATAACTATCGTTTACCGCACTGTGCAGCACTCCCAATCATATAGGTCAGCAGACTGTGGTGGTAAACTAGCACCATTCATTTTTCCAGACTCGGAGATTGCAAAAAATTTAATGTGGTCGTACAAAAGCAGCGTTCATAGTTAGGTGCTTGCACCTGCCACTGTGGAGAATTGTTTGAGAGAACTGAAAAGAGAAGCACTGTACTTTTAACAGTTATTGGGATAGAAAAAGGGAATACATTAGTCAGAGGCATTGCTAGGATCACGGACAACAACTCTTTAGTTGCGCTTCTTATATTGCTCTTAGAATATTGCTCTTCATAAGCTTAGTGCACTCATATGTATCTATAATATTCAATAACTCTACCAACTGCTGCTAGTTCACACTGTTATGTATATTACTGCCATATTTGCCTTATCTAATTGTTCAATAATACTACCCAGATTGCTGCTATATCAATAATACTACCCAGATTGCTGCTAGTTTACAGTATTATTTTTTAAACTGTTGCTAGTGTACAGTGTTATGTTTATTGTCGCTTTATTTTATTATTATTTCCTGCTATATTTTTGCTTATATACTCTTCTTCTTAACTCTCACTACGTAGTTGTCGGGTGCCAGAACAACAAGAATTTCATTGTTCAGGATGACGCTATGTTGTTTGGTGCATTTGACAAATAAACCTCGAAACTTGAATAATTCGAAAAAAGATCGTAAATCCATGGCTGCCAGAATCAGATGCCAACAATGACAAGCAACCGGTGCACTCTCTTTCTCTCAGCGGGCTCACACAAAATGTGTATGTCCCAAACAGTGCAAAGTAGATCTGCTGATTGAATGACACACAGAGGCCCCAAAACATTTTCGTTTTTTAATCAACAATATCATATTGTTTTTTGAGGGCCTTAATGCATGATCGGAGATGATACGAGCTAAGGTGCAGAATAGAAATGTTTATGTTTTAGTTAGATAGACATTATAATTATCAACATTTTAGAGTACCTCTCAGCATTGGTAACGTGTCCCACATTGTCCCACACAAACGTACTCTTTGTCCCTCATTTGGTTTATTGGGATCTGGTCACCCTAGATACGGTTAGTATCTTGAAGAAGTGTAGAGCGTTCGAAAGTAGCAGTTTATTTAATGCTGGTGTGCTTGGTCATGGCCTTGCTTGGTCACGCAAGTTAGAACAGCCTGAGATTTCAATTGTTTACTTTGATTTTTGGTGTGAGATTGAATCCAGCCCTCAATAGGTTGGCTTCCATTGACGCTGTTATGTCATTTTGTTCTCAACGAATTATACAATGCACAGTTAAGATGTTGTTCTTTAATATATTTCGTTCATCGAGACCCGATGTGTGTTCCCTTAATTTTTTGAGCAGTGTATTAGTTAAAAATCCATACTTGTTATTTCCTGAAAAATCTAAGTTGCGGCTATTAGATAATGTCATGCAGACTATGTTGGTGCGATTTTAGATTAATATCTCAAAATCTGAACAAACTATTTCAAAAGAAAACTTTAAAATATTAGTTAAAAATATATGCTATTTCGTGAAAAATCTAAGTTGTGGCTATTAGAAAATGTAATGTAGAATATACTGATGTAATTTGATATGAATATCACCACTTTTTAAACAAGTAAAGGAACCAGACAAGCCTAGTTCAGCCAGCCCACGATTAGAACGTATGAATGTTGTTGCCCTCACTGGATTTCAACCTGGGTCTCTCATGTGAAAGGCTTTGTCTTTAACCACTATGCCACAAAGCGATTTTGTCCCACAATGACATCACGCCAAGTTTGAATATTTCACTAGACACCATTAAGCAATGTGTTAAACTGACTAACGTTTCTTATGATGTTTACTTCCACCACAAATAGCATCTATGAACTGTATGGCTTGTGCCACTGCCCGTTTTAACAGCTTATTATCCAGTAATATACTTACTAGTATCTACTAGCTTACTACTTGGAATAGCCATAAGAATTGAGCAATTGCTAGCGTGACTGACGATGAACTTTACACTGTCGGTCACTCACTCACTCACTCAGTCAGTCAGTCAGTCAGTCAGTAAGAGACATTTGCTCTTTTTGGCCGGCTCTGCTTACCCGGTCTGGCAGAAATGTATTTCAAGTAATAAGCTACCAGATGTATCATTACAAGCCATTGTTCTGAGGATTGCAATTTTACCACGGTCCCTAAGTACTCCATTCACCAACATGTATTTATAACCTTGCCCGGCACTTGGCAGGCCAAAGACTTTTTAATCCGGACATTGGAGTAGTTGCATATGTGAATGTGTGAATATGAAACTATCTTTACCGTGGTACTTTTAACTTTTCTAATCTTGAAAAACATTCAGATTCAGAGGTAAATAGGAAGCCCACCTGTTTGATGCTGTACAGCCTTTCCTTGTAGTTCCATCTTCAATTGATTAGCCAGATAGGCAACCACCTAAAGTGCCTAACAAAGACAGTTAATACAGTGCCATTTTGATCACTTTGTGATTGGACAACAGCAAGATAAACATGCCAATTGCCCTTTTCTATGACATCAACATAATGTTACAATTTTAACCAGTTTGTCACATAAGTAGTTTTAGTTTGCATTGCATTTTTCCACTTTCCCATTCCTCAATACCATAGAATTTACACAAATACCTTACTCTACATTTGAGTGTTCATGCAGTGTATTTGAACATATTTTAATAAGATTTCATGTTGTTAAAATGGTGGAAAATCCAGTTCAAATCTTAAATATTGAAAACGTTGTTAATAAAAAGTTGTATTACATACAATCCAGTTAGGTTCAAGAATTATGGCAATCAAAGCACGTCTACAAAATTGAAATGTCAGTATTGGATCAGTACTCTGTATCAGCAGATGCTCAAAGTTCAGTACTCAAAACGGGTATCGACAATGATGCTTTCTTTCACCAGAAAGAAAGCATCAAAAGAAGCCTGTGACATAAACAATGGACATTAGATTGTAAATATATTGAATTTCACTGCTCTTGCTTGTGTAATCATAAAGTGTTGTGTTTACCTGAAAAGGCCAGCGGATGGCAGCATTACATTGTTGTGGGTAGAGTAGAATAATTACTTGGAATTGCACCAAAGTGAGCATGTTTCTGCTTATGTCTGCTTTAAATTGTTTACTTACCTTACAACCCAAAAATTGTTTGAATAGGAATATAATGTTCTTGAAATGGAGGGATAGGATTATTTTTTAATACGTAGTACAATCTTCCTGACAAAGTAACAATCATGTGACCAAAACTGAAACTAAGTTTCAAATGAAACAGAGTAAATTAAAGCAAAACATGACACAAGATAACAAAATCTGAGTTTTAGAGGGTTTTTTTGAAAATCATCTGTAAACATTCTTATTATTTGAGTTATCAAATGTCTTTGTGGTATTTTTAAGATTTTAACAAGTCTGTTAAAATGGCTGTTCTAAGCCCTTGTATTAACTTTTCATACCAACTTTTTTAATACATCTGAATATATACATTTATTTAATAAAACCTATTTTAATTAGGAGAAACAGTCTTATGGAAATGGAAGGCTTACAGGCTTCTGTATCATTTAATGAGAATGTTTGTATCCACCTATTATGGACAACCAGGAAGTAAGAACAGCTTCAAACGTGTCTGCAGAATTGCTGGTAAGGGAAGTTAGTGAAACAACAAAGCACAAAGGCCATCTGGCAACATGTCTCGACCTAATGGTAAGTACCATTAATCTGTTCATACAAACTAGTAGTATGTAAGAATTAAATCTGTTTTAAGTCTGTTTAAGTCTGTTTACGTTACTTATTGATGAGAGAACGGATTTAGTTTTTTTCAATGGCATTATGAAAGCAGAGTGCTCTTTCTGAGAGTTTCTCTTCTGTCATTGCTAAGTGCAGTATTTGTTTTACTGACAAATATTATTAAATGGACTTGGATATAAGGCTATGAATGTAAACAATGGCACCATAGTCTCCTTTCACCTCAGTTATTTAATATCCGATTTACTTGACAAATGTTGACATTGTTGTTTCCTTTTGTCGATGAACTTAATATCAGACTCCTTGTATGTCATACTCATATGCGTTTTTGTCTTCAAAAAACACTATTTTGCTCAAAATGTATCATCTAATCTTTACTTTATTTATGAGATGGTTATAAGATGTGACAATGTTACAGTATAACTAATATACAGGAACAATACGTTTTGTATTTTGATAACAGAAAATATCCATAACCTATCTGCATTAATAGTAGAATGAAAATATATTTTTGGGGGATGTATACAAAAGCGCAAACTAATTTGCAGATTCTCTACTGAAAAACAAATGCCGGACCGGCTTCTGTTGTCAAATGGAAAAGCTGAACTCTCCCTCTCTTCTATCAATGTGGCCACTAGCAGACGAGCAAGCAGGGCCAAGCAAAGTCCCCTGTCATTTCCTGGTTGTTAGATTTCTACATCGTTCACAAAATCTCTGTTCAAGTGAGAAAAACAAGCAGTGAATAGTGTAGGGAATGATTGTGCCATCTAAATTGAAATATCTTTAAAATATAAATGAATTAAATTTTTGCAGCCGTTTAAAATTTGTCGACAAAAAAAGTAAAAATTAAAAACACTAATGTGGGTGGGAGGAGTGGGAATGAGGAAAGGGTTTGTTTGAATGCAATACACCAAACCGGCACTTTTTTGGAGGGAAAGAAAGTGGATGATGCCGTAGGCTAACATTAAATTTTTCACATTCGTATTAGAATGACTTTTATTTTTCCTTGATATTTTTGGTGTAGCAGATAAAAGGACATGTCGGTCATTATGGTGTAAAGCCACCAGCCGAGTGTTATATATATTTTTTTAAATATATTGTGATTTATTGGTGCATCATCGAGACTTCAGTCTTCCTCCTGCTACAGTACCTGGAATGATGACCCCACACAATAGCAAGAGAAATGTTGTACAGACATCTACTCCTACTTTGTAGAAAGTTCAGGTAAGTTACATATAGAACATTAATATGTCCACCTCACGTTTATTACATTTAAAAATGATATTAATCAGTGGAATGATAAGCAATCCTGACTCCTGATGCTATAACATTAGCATCAGGAGTCATTATCTAGTTTCAGTGTGTGTTTACTTTTACAGTGGGCTAGTTTGTGAAAATGAGCCTTAATCTCAGTACAAAGACCTTTTTCATAGTTACTTTCAATTCAAACTGTACAATAATCATTAATCATAACTGAGCAGTTCTGGAGCACAATGCTAACAACCTATTGCAAACAGGTCTCTGTCCTTCAGCTGTGTAATTTAATTGAATACCCAGAACAATAGTTATTTGTGGCCAAAAACATTTGCTTTTGAACTTACCGAACTTTTTTAAAATTTCTAGCCTAATTAACTTTTTTTATTTAACAGGTTACACCGATTTAACAATGAAGAACTACTGTATAATTCTCTGGAAGCATCCCAGTTACCCTACAACACTCTCATGAGGCTCAAAAAGCTTCCAGCCGTTGGTGCCACAAGAATTCATGAAACGCACAGGTTATTTGTGTCCTATTTCAATTAATATGAAATTAAGTGAAATTAGTTTGTTTTCACAAGTACAGCTGCAGTTGTTTCTGTTCTGCCGAATATGACACACAGAGGTAGCTAGTGATTTTTTACTCTCCTATACAATGGTATAATTCATTAATACATCAGTTCAATAAATTTCTATAATATTCATCAGACCAGGCCACCTTCTTCTTATTGCTCCGCAGCCCCTATACGCAACAAACTGCGATGCACTGTGTGTTCTGACACCTTTCTATCAGTACCAGCATTAACTTTTTCAGCAACTTGAGCTACAGTAGCTCGTCTGTTGGATCGGACCATAGGGGCCAGCCTTCGCTCCCCACGTGCATCAGTGAGCCTTGGCCGCTCATGGCCCTGTCGCCGGTACACCGCTTTTCCTTCCTTGGACCACATTTGATAGGTACTGGCCACTGCAGACCGGGAACACCCCACAAGGGCTGCAATTTTGGAGATGCTCTAACCCAGTCGTCTAGCCATCACAATTTAGCCCTTGTCAAAGTCGCTCAGATCCTTACACTTGCCTATTTTCCTGCTTCTAACACATCAGCTTTGAGGACAGAATGTTCACTTGCTGCCTAATATATCCCACCCACTGAGAGGTGCCATAATTACGAGATTATACTGTGCCATGATATACTGTGCCATGATATACTGTGCCATGATAACGAGTTGTACTGTGCCTGTACTGTTCAATGACAATAAAGTTTAATCTCATCTAATTATCAGTGTTATTCACTTCACCTGTCAGTGGTCATAATGTTATGGCTGATCAGTGTACATAACAATGTTAACTAGGAGCAATTTGGTAGAATTATAGAATATTATAGATACATATGAGAGCTTATGAATGGTGGCATAGCACACTACAACTACGTGGTGAGAATGAAAAATAAAAAAATAAATACATAGCAAAAATATAGCAAGGAGATAAAGCAATAATATACATAACACTGTAAACCAGCAGCATTTTAAAAAGAGTACTTTAAAACTAGCAGCAATATTGGTAGTGGTATTGAAATTATAGATATGACAAGTCTGGCAATAATACACATAGCAAAGTAAACTAGAAGCAATTTTTGAAAGAGTAGGATGGGGAGTATGAACAGTATGGTAGCAGTATTGAATATTATAGATACATATGAGTATAATATGCTTATGAATGGTACATGCAAAAGAATATTCTAATGCCCCTTAAATGTACCTGTAGGACATCAGAGCATCGGGAATCAATATGTGATCAATATGATCATGGATCAGTATTGCTGTGACAATACTGTGACACAATACTGAGACAAGTCTGTGAATGACCTTGAGTGGTCAAAGGCCAGATCTCAATCGAATTGAGAATGTAAAAATAATTTAAAATTGTGGTTCACAAAAGCTTCCCATCCAATTGGACAGAGATTGAGCAATTTTGCAAAGAAGAATTGGCAAAAACTACCACACGTGCAAAGCTGGTAGAGACTTATCTAAATAGACTCTTGGCTATAATTGCTGCCAAAGGTATCTATACCAAATCTGATTAAAAGGGGTGAAATCTCATGCAATCAATTATTTTCAGATTTATACTTGTAATTAATTTAAAATAATTTACAGAAATTTTTTCACTTTGACATAATGGATTTTTATGTGGTGTGTGATCAGTGGCAAAACTCTTAATGTTAAAAAGGCTGCCATGTTTTCCTTCCCCTCTACCGAACTTTCCTCCACTCCTTGCAAAGTTACATCACTGTTAGTTGAGTGGCACTGTCGCCATAACAACCACAGTTCACCAACCGAACCGTGGGAAGTGCACGCACCAGTCGCTCACCCTGTATGCCAGGGATATTCAAATCTTACCTTACGAGGACCGGAGCCTGCTGGTTTTCTGTTCTGCCTCATCAATAATTGGACCCACCTGGTGTCTTAAGTCTGAATAGGTCCCTGATTAGAGAGTTGCAATGAAAAAATGGAGTGGAACTGGCTTCGAGGGATATGCCCATCTGGGAACAGTACCGTGAGCCGATAGAAGACGCAAGTTACCGACCTCAAGTGTGTGGAATATAGTTTCTGTTGAATGCTGTGCGTGCATCTAAGCCAAGGCGAGTTGATCTAAAGTGTTTGGCAGCGGGTTATGTGGTGTACGTAGAAGTTTGTTTATAGTAATTGTTGTTCAGGAATGTTAGCTACAACTTTACATTGTATAGCGCGTAGCCTACGTGTTACTCTAGCAATGTGTTTAATACTTCGTAATTGATTCTGTTATATAATTTGTAAAGTACTATTTTCAAGATATTAGCTAATGCCTTTTTAGTGTAAGTAGAGCATGCATGCATTACCATTGCACATGATAGTGGCGTAACATAGATGAGAGCAGCTATAGCCTACGTCACTTTCCTCTCGTCCGAACGACCACGCCCCCTTCTGGGGGAAAGCTAGCGCTGTAAAAGTGTAGAAGACAGCAGCACAAAATTGGAAATATTACTGGTACCATGCCTAAAATCTGCTGCGTTGTGTTTTGCGCGTCAAATAAGTGGGAAAAAAACCCTAGTTTTCGCTTTTCTTTACTTCCTAAAAAAGCGAAGGACAGCAAAAGAAGAGATCTGTGGCTTCAGGCCATCCACAGAGAGGGTGAAAATGGTCAACTATGGGACACGTCCAGTCAACACGTTTATGGCAAACACTTCACTTTCACTTCACCCGGGTCCTGAACACTGTGATATTTTGGAGGTTTTGTAATGCTGCACAACATCTACCCACCCACTTGCAAAAAACTTCAGGGATTTGTAATTCCTAATTTTGCTAGCTGTGTAAATCCCTGTATGAGAGGATGAAAAATCATGTCGGGTTGGTGCACTGCACTTACATTAATTATTTGGTGTGATGCATCGATAATCAGTACATTCATGCATGTGTATGTGAACTGTATGTGACGGGGTGAGGATGGAATTATTATTGTCTACTGTACGTTAGCCTACCTTATAGTTACATGGTGCTAGCTAGTTAGTTTGCTAAACATGTTAGCGATTTAATTAGTTTACAGTAACGTCACATTGGACAGACTACCAAAACAGCAAAATAAAGTGACACATGTCATAAATACATTAGCTGGAGATTCAATAAGGTTGTATATATCAGGATATGACACCTCCGGCCACTGGGTTGGGTCGTTCTTCCTCTTTAATGGAGGCAGACTGAATGGACACTTAACCCCTATTTCTTGAGATTTCTCTATGTAACATAAAATAATTGTTTGCCTGACTGGCCATAGTGTTTGTGCTCCTAATAGCTAAAAAGCAATATGTTTTTCTTATTTTGTATGAATGAATTGGCAAAGACGTCGGATTTTGTATTCACCGCCAGTCAAATTAAATGGGCTGCATACCCCCAAAAAGGGGCGGGAGCAAGACACGAAGGCAAAGTACCCGGATAAGCTCCTCTCATCTAGGCAAGTATTGTATCATGCAATCAACGCAGACCTGGGCAAGATAAGGCCCCCGAGCCGGATCCGCCCCATTGATTCATTCTATCCGGGCCGTGATACATCCAAAACTTAAAAAATAATACAAAATTAGATTTGAACTTTACAAGTAAAGTTACTGGGGCTTGCTTTAACGCTTTCAAAGTAATTTTTGGCTGGTACACAGATACAGCAAACTTGAAACAATCATACGATTATAAAGTATGTATAGTCTATAAAAGCCAATATCCATGTTTGTGTACAAGTAGCAAAAAATCCTGTTCTTAAGGTTACTTCAATTGCAATATCTTAACTTTGGTTAGAGATATTTTTGTAATTTTTTCAGATTTAAATAGCTGAGAAGTGGAGGAATATATGAAATACTTTGTACTTTTTTGTCTAGCTGGCTGGGAAAGGGGGTTAAACAGCAGATTTTTGGGAAGTATTGCTAAAAATCATGCTGCTATGGTTACTGCAATTGTAATATCTCAAGCTTGGTATGAGATATTTTTGTAATTTTTTTGGATTGGAATAGCTGAGAAGTAGAGGAATATATGAAATATTCATGATTTATGTTTATCTTGCTGGGAAAGTGGGTTAAACAGCATGTGTTTTGGAAATAATGTTAAAAAACGCATTGCTATGGATACTTCGGTTGCAGTATCTCGATTTTGATAAAAGTGATTTTTGTAGTTTCTGATTTAAATAGCTAGGAAACAGAGGGATATAGAAAATACTTGTACCTTTTGTCTATCTTGCTGGGAAAGTGGGTTAAACGGCAGCTGTTTAGGAAAAATTGCTAAAAAACGCATTGCTATGGTTCCTGCGGTTGTAGTGTCTCGAGTTTGATAAGAGATATTTTCAAGGATTTTTTTTTATTCTTGTAGGTGAAAAGTCGACGTGTATATATACATCAAGCTGTGTATGTGTATCTCGTTCAGAAAGTACTTTCCAATGGAACTGTTTTTAAAAAGTAGGAAAAAATCCTGTTGTCATGGTTGCTCCGGTTAAAGTAGTTTGAGTTTTGTTAGAGATATTTTCATAATCTTTTCTGATTTAATCAGCTAAGTAGTGGAATATATAAAGCATTTGTACTTTTTCTTGGCCTTGCTGGGAAAGTGGGCTAAATGACATCTGTTTTGGAAATATTGCTAAAAATCAGGTTGCTATGGTTACTGCGGTTGAACTATCTCAACTTTGGTAAGGAATATTTTCATATTATTTTCTGATTCTTGTAGGTAAAAAGTTGAGGTACATTTAGGTCAAGCTGTGTTTGTGTGTCTGGTTCAGAAAGTACTTTCAATTGGAGCTGTTATTGAAAAGTAGGAAAAAATCCTGTTGCTATGGTTACTCCGGTTGAAGTAGCTTGAGTTTGTTTAGAGTTATTTTTGTATTTTTCTCTGATTTAAATAGCTGAAAAGCAGAGGAATATGTATAATAATTGTACTTTTTCTCTGCCTTGCTGGGAAAGTGGGTTAAACTGCAGCTGTTTGGGAAATATTGCTAAAAATCGGGTCGCTATGGTTACTTCGGTTGCAATATCTCGAGTTTGTTAAGAGATATTTTCAAAATTCTTTTAGATTTTAATAGCTGAGAAGTATATCAATATTTAACCTCCTCCATGTTAGTGTGCCTCATTCAGAAAGTACTTTACATTGGAGCTGTTTTTGAAAAGTAGGAAAAAATCCTGTTGTCATGGTTACTCCGATTGAAGTAGCTCGCGTTTGGTAAGAGATATTTTCAAAAATTGTTCTGATTTTAATAGCTGAAAAGTATATCTACTTTTTTAGTTCCTTCATGTTGGTGTTTCTGATTCTGAAAGTACCATCCAATAGAACTGTTTTTGAAAATTTGGATACTACTATGGTTACTCCAGTTGTAGTATCTCAAGTTCGGTAAGAGATATTTGCGTAATTCTTTCTGATTTAAATAGCTGAGAAGTAGTGGAATATATGAAACACTAACTTTTTGTCTATCTTGGTGGGACAGTGGGTTAAACGGCAGCTGTTTTGGAAATACTGCTAAAAACGCATTGCTGTGGTTACTGCGGTTGCAATATCTCAAATTTGGTAAGAGATATTTTCGTAATTATTTCTGATTCAAATAGCTGAGAAGTAGATGAAGATATGAAACAATAACATTTTGTCTCTCCTTTGCAGAGTGGTCCAAATTGCAGATATTTGTACAATGTTGTGTGAAATTTTGTTAAATTCATTTCTTAAATCGCTGTAACTTTTGTTCTGAATTTTTTTGTAGTATTTTCACATTACAATGGCCGAGAATTTGAGGATGCTCATGATCTTTCAAATTTTTCTCTAAGTAGTTCGGAAAGGTGTTAAAGTAGGTTGTTTGCAACATCTGTGACTTTTCAAAAAGTCATTTGACTGTTGGTGTGTAAACAATGGAAACTTCAGAATTCCGAAGAAACACCATTCAAGTCAATGAAGTTTTAAAAGTTTAATAAAAGTTAAATATTTAAAAAAATATAAAAGATATCAAAAGGTTGTATGCAAGCAACTTAATCTGGACCAGTCTACACATTTTAAAGTTTCTAGCTTAAACGGTGTAGGAGGAGTAGCGTTCCAAAGAATAATAAGAAGAAGAAGTATGTCGAAGAACTAACCTGGGGCTTTTGCTGCGCAGTCCACAGGGAATGGCATGGCGTTGCAAAATGGAGTGATAGTCTTCCTTCAAGATTCCTTATACATGGTCCTTTTCCATCTCCCAGTTTACCACCACCAAAGCACCCCCAGACCATCACATTGTCTCCACCACGCTTGACAGATGACGTTAATCACTCCCCCAGCATCTTTTCATTTGGTCTACGTCTCACAAATGTTCAGTTCTTCAGTTTCTTGGCAATTTCTCACGAAATAGCCTTGATTTCTCAGAACAAGAATACACTGACAGGTTTCAGAAGAATATTCTTTGTTTCTGGCCATTTTAAGCCTGTGATTGAACCCACAATTGCTGATGCTCCATAAACTCAACTAGTCTAAAGAAGACAAGTTTTATTGCTTCTTTAATCAAAACAACAGTTTTCAGCTGTACTAACGTAATTGCAAAAGATATTTCTAATAATCAATTAGCCTTTTAAAATTATAATCTTGGATTAGCAAACACAACATGCCATTGGAACACAGGATTGATGGTTGCTGATAATGAGCCTCTGTAGATGTTCCATTAAAAATCAGTCGTTTCCAGCTACAATAGTCATTTACAACATTAACAATGTCTACACAGTATTTCTGATCAATTTGATGTTATTTTAATGGACAATAAAATGTATTTTCTTTGAAAAACAAGGACATTTCTAAATGACCCCAAACTTTTGAAGGGCAGTCCCACAGTTTTAATGTCCTCTTTTTCTTCAATACAATTATGGAGGAATACAAACAATATTTTTATGGTGCATGCACCACCTAATCAAATATTTAATCAAAAATGTAGCTTACAGATAAAAATCTAAAAAAGCTAATTGTACAGAACTGACCAAATATATTAAATCCTGCGACCAATCCCTGATTTATCCAGAAAACAAGACGCTCAGCTACTTCCATCAATCCCTCCCCAGCCCCAGAATCCCTTTTAACCAATTCCAACCCTATCCACCCTATCTTACATGTATGTAAAACAATTCAGCAACACATGCTTCATTGTTTCAACAACCTAACACTTTGTACATAGACTATTGTTATATTTACCTACAAAAATATAACGACAAATTCAAAAAGCAATGTCTCAGGTGCAGTTGAGCAAACACCACCTCGATCCTGTTTCAACCTTAATATCAGAACCGATCTATGTATCTTTGCATGGTTTAGATTTGCCAACCCTTGGGCTACGAGTCCCATATGTTCTGCCACAAATTATTCATATTAACTTTAATCTTACATGTAATTTCTCCTCGACCCAAAGGTACATGATGTATATCTCATTTTAAAGCCCCCTTTTGCCAACTGATCTACCATTTAATTTCCCCACACATCAGAATGGGCCTGGACCCAACAGAAACAAACCACAGTACCCAACATCTTAATCCTCCAAACATTCAACCGAGTAAACGGATAAATTGTCTAATAAAATATTGTGTATCAAATTCAGGGACATAAATTTCCACTCATGTGGGACCACTCTCTGGGACTTTAGATACATCAGTAAACATGTTCAGAAAAAAATAAACATGTTTATTAATATATTCGTCAACCAAACAGCCTACACCCCCCTCTTCTGACCAATCCTTCTTACAATAAATTCACATAGACATAAGCTGGGTGTAAGCCGGGAGTAACCATGGAGGCACATGCCGTCACCACTGAGAGTACCACCTCCAGTTCCTCCAAACAACACTGCTGAACCAGTTTAAAACCCCTGCCACAACTACTAGTATACTTTCAACTGTCATCAATTACTGCTACAGACATATGACGAACAACACAACCTTTCACCCTTTGCCAGTAAGCTAATGACATTTTTCCCTGACGCAAGTCTCACCTGCCTCAATGAAAAGTGCTCATACAGGTGTTGATTTAACTGCACTAATAGAAATTATCAGAGCTTCTAACTGAATTCTGTCCAGTCTCTGGAGCCCCGTAGGCCTGTTTGCTGCAATGCAAAAAATTATGCAACATAATCAATTGATGTCCTAATCAGAGCCCTATAAATACTGAGTAGGGATTTTCTGTCATTGTGTCCCACTCATAGACCTATACCAACCACAGAAGATTTATCACCTTTTTACATGTTGTTTCAACCTTTAAGACATGGTCTTTCCAAAGTCTTAAATATTTGAATCTGTGGTCCTACCATACAATATGTAATTCACATCCACAACCAATTTCCTATTAGAGAAGAATGCATAACACAACTTAACTACTGAACGTGCAGTGTGTCACCTCTCAACTTTGAGAAAATGCCCTATTTTTCTGAAAATCCAATATAGTTAACGTGCAATGTGAAACTCTGTAGGCACTATACTTCTCTCAGATGGTCACTGTGCAATCTTCAGTCCAACATGGCACAATCTTCAGTTTCCCACTAAACACTAAACCAACTGATAGTACACAATGCTCTTCAAATTTTACCTAATCTGCTTCAACTTTACCCCATGTGCTTCATCAACCTTTATGTGGAATCCCACCTGGAATCCCTGAAACTTAATTGTGCTTACTACTGGAAAATGATTACTCACAAAACTGGATCCATTACATTCCAATCACATTTGTCTATATATCCGTTACTTTCCAATCACATTGGAAAGTAACGGATACTCTTAGATACAGTATTATCCACTCTTAGATACAGTATTATCCACTTTGGTTTGTGAACAAAGTCGTAATCTGAAAATCAGGAGAACGTCTTTGTCAGCATGAGTATTCAAGATGTTACAGGGTTGTCAGTGAGATCATTGTTGAACACCGACTTTTATGCCAGAATACAGAGGAGGCGGTCAAGACAATGATCATTAGCCAACCAGTTACCCTCAGACACAAATCAACATAGCATGTGTGTGTGTGTGTGTGTGTGTGTGTGTGTGCGTGCGTGCGTCCTCTGCATCCTACAACAGGATTGGTATTAAATTACCTCCTCAAATTATCATCTCCTACCTGGCCTTCTCTCTATTCAGCCTCTGTAGGTTTCAGTTAGTACTCTTATGCATTGTTGATTATATTTCAAGGCCACAATATCACAGCTCTATACTCTTCAAAACCAGGGTTATGTCCAAACCTGACATAATCCCTCTACATGAGTCATTAAGGACCAATAGCACTGGTATCTTTTAATATTGAACTTAAGACCACTGATGATATGTTCATACTGAATGCAATCAAGGTTTACAAGTTAGTTACATATTTACATAATTCCTGCAATGCTGTGTGGATAAAAATAGTATTTCCTGAAAGTTTGACTGTCTTTTGTTTTAATAATGAAATCTAATGGCCATTCTGGCGGGTTCTTCCTAACACAGTATTTACTTTTAGGTCCTGAGCAGAGTAAGAAAGATTGGGACCTGTCCGGTAGGAAGCTGAAGTCCCTTCCGCCGAATTTCACAGAGAAGGCTGAGGAGGCCAGGAGGTTGGACCTGCAGAAAAACAAATTGAGAGAGCTCTCTGGGATCTCCAACCTGGTCCACTTGAGAGAGCTTAACCTCTCCAGAAATGAGCTAGTGGACTTTCCCTGGGAGATCAAATCTTTGAGACAACTGGAGCGCCTCTACTTGAACCAAAACAACATAAAGGTAATCCCTGAAGATGTCTTCCGTCAGCTGGGGAACTTGCAGTTCCTTAAGCTTAGCACCAACCGGCTGGTCAAACTCCCGGCAGATCTGAGTCAATGCCACAACCTCAGCTACGTCAACCTGTCCAATAACTGCCTACAGGACCTCCAGGCACTGGTGGGGCTACCTAAACTCAAGGAGCTGTTAGTAGAACGGAATGGTCTGACTGAACTTCCAGCCCAGTTGTTTCAAAAGGGAAATTCAGTGCTGACCTTGTTTAAGGCCAAAGGAAACCCGCTGAGGACCCCACCTGAGGAGGTGTGTGATGGAGGGGTGAGGGACATCCAGAGCTACTTTGCCATGATGGAGGAGGAATCCTCTGACATGCACTGTACAGCCTCCACAGTCAAGACTATGTTCCTGGGTTCCTCCATGGCTGGGAAGTCTACGCTGTGTCGCAGCCTCAAGCATGGACGGCCTGTGAGGGTAGACAAAGATGACAGAACCGAGGGGATCGAGATCAGTGAGATTGATATGGCCGGGGTCCGGCTCCTGTTCTGGGACTTTGCAGGGCAGGAGGAGTACTACCTGACACATCACGTATTCATCACCCCGAGAGCTCTTGTCATCCTTGCTATCGATCTTGCTAGGTAAGTTAGTTGAAGGAGATCACTGTGAAATATGCATTAGTTAGTGGGAAACACATTTCTGATGTACATAAGACTATTGTACATTCTTCTAATGTTTACATGAAAATTATCTCACTCCGGTAGTTTCAGAGGTCACTATTTTATTGATAGTGCAGTATTGATATATATATAGAGAGAGTGAATTTAGACAGCAACACAAGTTTGTTGTTTCTGCTGTGTACTCCAGCACATTCAATTTGAACTGACAAAATGAGGATAAGTGAAAATTTTCAGCTTTAATTTTAGGGTTTTAGATCCATAAACCAGGAATCCTGTAGGAATTATAGAAATTTTTATTCATAGACCCCTTATTAACATAATCATGAATAAAGTCAAAAACATACTGTAGCCATTTTCAGTCTCTTCTGTAGGACTGTTCTATAAAAAAATTCTACAATTATGGTGAGCATTATCTGGTCATGCACTGTTCCTCCTTGGTCTAGCAGGTCACTTGGCATTGCTGAGCTAACCAATATTTTCTTTCTTTTTAACATACTAAACAATTGATTTTGGCACCCCTAATGCCAAAATCTATGTTTGATTTATCTGCCTGGTTATGGTCAGATTGACTTGCGTTTACATTTTATTGGTCTTTATGTTGTCAGACTCTGGCAATGGTCTCCAAAAATACCACACCAACAAAAAAATATTACTGGCACTGCTTAACAACCTTTTGTCGCACATCATTACTGTCTTCTCTGGTCTTTCCGATAGTGATAGATGATTATGGGAATTTGGCCTATGTGTCACCTCACATTTAGACCCCAGTGAAGCAGGACGTCATGACTTATCACTTACACTACCGTTAAAATGTTTGCGGTCACTTAGAAATTTCTTTGTTTCAAAAGAAAAGCAAATTTCTTGTCTTTTAAAATAACATCAAACTGATCAGAAATACAGTGTAGACAGCGCTTAACTTGGGATAAAATAAGTGCAGGAACGGACAAATTGCACATTAGACTACGTTCATCAAAATGTATGTGTTAATAGACTTGTTCCATTAAAGTAGCCTATCCCAGATGTCTCTTTTGCCTAAAAAAGGAACCGGAACACTGTTTGTCCAAAGTTAGAAGTACCGGTACATCGTTCCAAACCGTTGCGGCCCAAGTCAAGACATTGTTAATGTTGTAATTGACTACTGTAGCCGGAAACTGATGATTTTTAATGGAATATCTACATAGGTGTACAGAGGCCCATTATCAGCAGCCATCAGTCCTGTGTTCCAATGGCACATTGTGTTTCCTAATCCAAGTTTATCACTTTAAAAGGTTATGAGTCATTAGAAAACCCTTTCGCATTTATGTTTGCACAACGGAAAACTGATTTAAGAAGCAATAAAACTGGCCTTCTTTAGACTGTTTGAGTATCTGAAGCATCAGCAATTGTGGGTTCAATTACAGGCTCAAAACGGACAGAAACAAAGAACTTTCTTCTGGAACTCATCCGTTTATTCTTGCTCTGAGAAATGAAGGCTATTCCATTCTTGAAATTGCCAAGAAACTGAAGATCTCGTACAATGTTGTGTACTATTCACTTCACAGAACAGCGCAAACTGTCTCTAACGAGAATAGAAAGAGGAGCAGGAGGCCCCGGTGCACAACTGAGCAAGAGGACAAATACATTAGTGTCTAGTTTGAGAAACTGATGCCTCACATGTCCTCAACTGGCAGCTTCATTAAATAATACCTGCAAAACACCAGTCTCAACGTCAGCAGTGAAGACGCAACTCCAGGATGCTGGCCTTTTTTTCCAATCTTCCTTTGTCCGGTGTCTGTGTTATTTTGCCCATCTTAATCATTTCTTTCTATCGGCCAGTCTGAGATATGGCTTTTTCTTTGCATCTCTGCCTAGAAGGCCAGCATCCCGGAGTGTTCCTAATCACTCAGGTGAACTTAAAAACATAAAATATGAATGCAAATATACTTCAAGTCAA
Organism: Esox masquinongy; assembly: GCA_016801175.1. Taxonomy (NCBI): domain Eukaryota; kingdom Metazoa; phylum Chordata; class Actinopteri; order Esociformes; family Esocidae; genus Esox; species Esox masquinongy. The sequence goes on along the minus strand of JACXGI010006028.1, from coordinate 7,944 downwards.
AGTGTATTAATCAAATGCACCGAACAACACAGCATCATCCTGCACAATGAAATTCTTGTGACATGGCACACAACATATATGTAGTAAAAACTAAGAGATATATAAAGCAAAAATATAGCAATATATAACAATGTAAACTAGCAGCAATTAAAAAAATAAATAATAAGATGGGGAATATGAACAATATGGGCAGGAGTATTGAATATTATAGATATAGAAAGTATAGCAAAAATTTACATGACAATGTAAACTAGCAGCAATTTTAAAAATAGTAGGATGGGGAATATGAACAACATGGGTAGAAGTATTATATATTATAGATACAATAGGAGTGTAATATGCCTATGAATGGTACACACCAAGGAATATTCAATGTACATTGAATGTACATGAAAAGACATCAGAGCATCGGAAATGTTCATGTGTGATCAGTATGATCATAGATCAGTGTTGCTGGTTCAGGAGCCTTATCACCTGAGTGAAGAAATTGTTTGTGAGTCTGGAAGTGCGTGCTCCGATGCTCCAGTAGCGTCTACCAGACGGCAGCAGTCAGATTTTACTCATAAGAATGTGTGTCATTAATAAGAAGGGGTGTCATTAATTGTGACACATATTTATTTAATTTATTTCACATTCACAATCAATTTACTTAATTACAATTAAAGTTTGATTGACCAAGAGGAAAAACAGCAATTTTTTTACACAGCCCATTTTGCTCTTATTTAGTAAGGGTGCCATTACTAACAGAGGTCATTGTGATTCTAAATGGTTCATTTGATATGGATGAACATATGCTCAAATTAAAGCTGACAGTCTACATTAACCCCTCATCATTGTATAGTTTAAAATCCAAAATGCCAGAGTACACCTAAACAGCTAAATGTGTTACTGTCCAATTACTTTTGGAATACATTGTATAGACTATGGACAGTACCTAACATTATAAGTAAAAATGTACCTTTGTAACATCTAAGCTACAAAATGGAAGATCCCCAGTCTTATAAAGAGAAGGTGTGCTTCTGGATCAACAACATCCAGCTCCGCGTCCCTGCCTCGGTGGTCCTACTGGTGGGAACTCACTGTGACCAGTGTAGAGACCAAGACGAGGTGAGGGACAAGAAGAAAGACATTGAGGAAAAGGTTCGGGTCATGCTAGAGGAGAGGAAGATGGTTTTACAGCTACAGAAGAATAACCTGAAAGACAAAACTGACCTGTCTCTGTTTTCTGAACAAATGAGTGAACTTGACCGGCTTATGGAATACAATTTACAGGTATTATTTAATCCTTTGAAATGTGCAATGTGTTTGCTCTTGGGCTGGGCCTAATGTTTGCTCTGCACATATATTCATTGGCTCCCATTATGTTTCCATTGGATCCCAGGTCTTGGATCTTATAGCTATTGACTGCACTAGGGATGAGGAAATTGTCAAGCTCAAGGAACACATTGTTAATCAGGTCTTAACAAAGGATACATTCCCATGTGCTGAAAGGACCCTGCCCAAAAGTTACAAAGAAGTCGAGGTAGCAATTCAACATCTATTGAAACACAACCAAATACCTCAGCACGGTAAGTTAAAGGTTAAAATAAAAATGGTATACTATTAATCCAGGACGTTATTGGAAATAAGAATTTATTCTTAATTCACTTACCTAGTAAAAGGTTAAATAAAATTACAAATCTAAATAAAAATCACCCCAACCCTCTTAATTACATTTTTAATGTTATTGTAAATGAACATTGTATGAAAACAGGCTTTCCTAATATGGACACTGTATTCAATGAGGCATCTCATAATTAGTTCTCTTAACTGAAAACAAATTAAGACATCTATTTTCCTTGATACCAGGAATAGTTTCTTTTCATTATCTTCTGAATGACCTCATTCCGTACCTTGAGCTGGGAGAGGAGAACATACAGTCTATCCTGCGTTACCTCCATCGTATCGGAATCATTGTGTGGTACGAGGAAATCCCTGCTCTGAAGGACAGGGTGTTTGTTCAGCCATCTTTCCTCATCTCAATCTTCAAGGTGAGACTGGATGGTGACAGTATAAACTTTAAATCAGTGATCAACAACACCTGATCCAGAAGAGCTAGGTCTGGAAATATTTGGACACTGACACAAGTTTTGTTATTTTGGTTGGTTACCAAAATGTGTTCAAGTTACAGTTGAAAAAAGAGCAGTCTCTCAGCTTTAATGTGAGGGTATTCACATCCAAATTAGAGGAAGGGATTAGGAAATACAGCTCTTTAATATGTAGCCCCCTCTTTTTCAAGGGACCAAAAGTAATCGGACAGTTGACTCAAAAGCTGTTTCATAAACAGGTGTGGGTTATTCCTTCGTTCTTTCTTCATCAATTATGCAGGTAAAAGGTGTGGAATTGATTCCAGGTGTGGCATTCGCTTTTGGAAGCTGTTGCTGTGCGTCAAAGGAGCATGCGGTCAACATGCGGTCAAAGGAGCTCTCAATGCAAGTGAAACAGGCCATCCTTAGGCTGCAAAAAAATCCATCAGAGAGATAGCAGGAACATTAGGAGTGGCCAAATCAACAGTTTGGTACATTCTGAGAAAAAAAGAATGCACTGGTGAGCTCTGCAATACAAAAAGGCTTGGATGTCCATGGAAGACAATTGTGGTGGATGGTTGTAGGATCCGTTCCATGGTAAAGAAAAACCCTTCACAACATCCAGCCAAGTGAAGAACACTCTCCAGGAGGTAGGCATATCATTATCCAAGCCTACTATAAAGAGAGTACTTCAAGAGAGCAAATACAGAGGGTTCACCACAAGGTGCAAACCATTCATAAGCCCCAAGAATAGAAAGAGCCAGATTAAACTTTGCCAAAAACATCTAAAAAAGCCAGCCCAGTTCTGGAACAGCATTCTTTGGACAGATAAAATTAAGATCAACCTGTACCAGAATGATGGGAAGACAAAAGTTTGGAGAAGACTTAAAACGGCTCATGATCCGAAGCATACCAGATCATCTGTAAAACACGGTGGAGGCAGTGTGATGACATGGCCATGCATGGCTTCCACTGGCACTGGGTCACTAGTGTTTATTGATGATGTGACAGAAGACAGAAGCTGCCGGATGAATTCTGAAGTGTATAGGGATATATTGTCTGCTCAGATTCAGCGGAATTCAGTGAAGTTGATTGGATGAACAATGACCCAAAACATTGCGAAAGCAACCCAGGAGTTTTTTAAGGCAAAGAAGTGGAATATTCTGCAATGGCCGAGTCATTCACATGATCCCAACAAGATCGAGCATGCATTTCACTTGCTGAAGACCAAACTTAAGGCAGAAAGACCCATGAACAAACAACAACTGAAGACAGCTGCAGTAAAGGCCTGGCAAAGCATCACTAAGGAGGAAAACCAGCATTTGGTGATGTCCGTGAGTTCCAGACTTCAAGCAGTCATTGCCTGCAAAGGATTCTCGACAAAGTATTAAAAATGAACATTTTATTTATGATTGTGTTAATTTGTCCAATTACATATGAGCCCCTGAAATAAGGGGACTGTGTATGAAAATGGTTGCAATTCCTAAATGTTTCATACCATATTTTTATTTCACCACTTGAATTAAAGCTGAAAGTCTGCACTTCAATTGCATCTTGGTTGTTTCATTTCAAAACCATTGTGGTGGCGTACAAAGCCAAAATTATGAAAATTGTGTCAGTGTCCAAATATTTTTGGACCTAACTGTATTTACATGCTCATGTATTTGTTACATGCTTTCGTCCTGGAACATTTTCAATTAGACATGCAGTTTGGCCTTTAAAGTCTTCTTCAATATGGAACTATATTTGGACCACATCAAATGTGAGCATTCAGTTGTTAAACAGTCAGCATAAACAATGTTCTCAAATATCCAACCCAACACCCTTTACTCTCCCCCAACCTAGACCATCGTGAGACCCGACCTGGTCAAGCAGCTGGAGGCCTTCCACCGAGATGATTTGCGGCGGGAAGGTTGCCTGGTGGTCCACCGGGGCACATGGGTAGAAGACTTCAAGGAGAAGGGTAGCCTGCACAACGTGGCCACACGGATCCTCGCACGTAAAGAACTGAGGCGATTGGGGCTTGACGATGAAGACCTGGTGGATGAGGTGGTCGGGAGCAAGAATGAAGATGGAACCCTACTCAGCCTCTTGCAGCACTTTGAGGTCTGTCTCCCAGCTAAGCTAGGTAGTACCCTCAATCCAGAGGCCCCGGAGTTCAAACCATGCGTGCAGTGGAAGACCCCAAGCCTGGCCAGCACTGATCCGGATGGTGCATGTCTGTTCCCCAGCTACCTGCAGGACAATAAAATGGTGGTGAAAATGTGGGGAGAAGACAGAATGGATGATATCAATGTCCATGTTTACTTTCTACCCGAAATCCCTCATGGCTTCTTCCACAGGTAGTGTTGGAATCCAGTCAAGCGTTTCACTGCCCCGATATTTGTCTAAATACATCTTTGTGTGTGGTTTATATCACTTGTAGAAACAAGCTAATGACTCATTAGGTGTGGTTATTTCTGGAATGTCAGGCTCATCATCAAGACATGCTCCCTGTATCCGACTCACTGGATAGGAAAGGACCACTGCCTACTCAGTTCAGGAGAGAAACTGCTGCTGATGAGAGAGATCAGTGAATGTAGTGATGAAGATCAATACATTCAGATCCGCTGCAAGCGACCTGAGACCAGTGGTACAGTACGCTATTCATCTATTTAATTTGTCAAGGCATATGGATGAGAATTTGGGATAAATTAAATCAATGTCTTAATAGTAAGAAAAGTGTTGGTTACAATCTTGATCTTTCCAAATGTAAGCTGACCACTTGATAAATACATTTTATATTTTTCACTTTCACTCCTGAGGTAATGTAATGAATTGCAGTTGCCAATATTTTGTATACCAAGTCTTTCTCTTTGCCCTGCAGAGTACCGTCGTTCTTGGGATTTCGTAATGTCGGTGATGTCTAAGCTAGCGGAGCTGTCAAGACAGTGGCCTGGTCTATCGCAACACGTCCACACACCGTGTAAAGAGAAAAGCTGCACAGACTACTTCATTTGGAGAGACTGGCAGGATCTCACAAACACTGACATATATGACCTGTAAGCCTAATTTATTGATTATAAATGTATTTGCCATACATAGGAAATGTAATTCAATTATATCTTTTCACTTTTTTGCAATTATTAATTTACTATTATCAATTTATTATTATTAACAATTTATTATCAAACAGTTTCTCAATTGATGCACTATTAACACCATTAAAAATATAATATCGCCCCTGAATCGAGCAGTCATAGTGGTAAAATCACTGCCTTGCAGTTAACTGCATCGTTACAAGACCATGGTTTAGAATCCTATTTCTGGATTAGCCCAGGCGATCGTGCATAGGGCATTGCAATTGGCCAGCACCATCTGGGATTTTGGCATTAGTAATGGGATGTTGTTCAGTGTTTAGAATGAGTTCAATCAAGGTAGAATGCTGGTGAGTGTGTTCCTTCTGGCGCATGGATTCCAGTATAGATTTTCTGATTGTGCGAGCAGCGCGATAAGAATTTGAATGAACATTTTTCTACACTGTCCGGAGTCCGCTGGGAGTTAATTTGATGAAGTAAGGCCTTAAAGGGATATTTCATTTTTTAGCATGTTAGACCTAAGTTTTAGTGATGAAGAGTCATCCATATAGTTGCTTTGGTAAAAGTTACATTTCTGAGATTTACTTGGCAGAGTAGTCGTGAGAACGAGCCAAATACTGCAGCAAATGCTGCAAAACAAATTATTCAAAACATCCCCACAATAAATTAAACAATCATCTCCTGGCTCAGAACTTATTTCTAAATCCGCACACTGCAAGTCTCATGTACCCACACCTCCAAAATTCCATGGATCTTGGTTCTGAAGGCCAATACAGGGTTGCCTGTACCATTTTCTGGAGCTACTCAGTTTAGTGTATGTCTCAGTATGTGTTGCTACGCAGCTTGTGTAGATAAGCAAGAGGTGAGTAGAACAACATTGCCAGCATACCACAGCGGAAAGCTTTTCTTCAAACGCAACAGTTTTTGGGGTTAGTCTGATCACTGCAGTATCCCTTGACAGACAAATAAATCATAGAAATGTTCTCGATGATGCTGCCACACTAAAAGTGTAAAATTAGGTCTAACATGTTTAAAAAACAAAATATACCCTTAATCATGAAAATGGGGAGAAAACAGGGTAAAAGTAAAATATAGAAATAATGCAATGCTTTGTGTTGTATCAACAGTGTGCAGGAGGAAAAACAGCTCTGCCGAAACGGACACACACGGCGAACTGAGCTACTGTTTCCAAAAGGTACCGTATGTTTTTAATGATAAAGTAAGTAATTGTTGCGGTAATACAGGCTGTTTACAATGCATACTTGCCAATTAAATACTTTGTGGTCTTTAGATCCTGTTGTCAGCAGATCCAAAGGAAAATGATGAACCCCTACAAAAAGAAAAGCTTCATCAGAGGGAGAGATCTTCTCTTTCAGTGAGGTCTGCAAATTAAGCCATGAATGCCTAAGGAACATTTCTGCTGCTTGGCACCTGACAATGTGTATGTTCAAGGTCTCAAACATAATTTAAAATGTGAGATAACAAAAGGTGCCATAGACATGTATACTGCCATTTCAGAACACTTCGTTCCATGATGTTTGTTGTTGATGCTGTTGTCCAAATGTATATTTGTAGAATCTGCATTTTATTATCACAATATTTTTGAGTATTTCCTAATTCCAATACAGTTTGAAAAATATTTTTTTCTGGCTACTGTACAGATGTTGGCTACTAACTGTGTTAGCGGTACAGTAGATGGCTAGCAAACACATTACACAAGGTTTTAATGTTGACAGCCAGCATAGCAACAGAATATTTAGAACGAACAACCCGGTCATGTCTCTACAGTGGATACCAAACGAACAGATTAACGATTTGGTTGTGTCCAAAAATAAAGCATTCATCAAATGAACAACCAGATTGTGTCTGTAGCAATCAAAACATGTGAAAGCATAAACAAAGACTCATTAAAGCAGACTTACAAATTTGTGTCGTTTAATTGAAAATCAAAAACTGAAAAATCTCATGTACCTAAGATTTCAGACCTTGATACAAACGATCAGTATAATAGGGACTACTTGTTCTATGTCGTGTAGTAACACAGCAAAAGTCAAGGGGTGTGGTGGGGATAAGTTAATGTTAGAAGATAACATAGTAGTGAGTGTACAGCTTGTATAACAGGGTCAATTTGCTGTCCCCTCAAAATAACTCAACACAGAGCCATTAATGTCTAAACCGCTGGGAACAAAAGTGAGTACACCCCTAAGTGAAAATGTCCAAATTGGGCCCAATTTTCCCTCCCCGGTGTCAAGTGACTCGTAAGTGTTACAAGGTCTCAGGTGTGAATGGGGAGCAGGTGTGTTAAATTTGGTGTTATCGCTCTCACACTCCCTCAAACTGGTCACTGGAAGTTCAACATGGCACCTCATGGCAATGAACTCTCTGACGATCTGAAAAAAGGAATTGTTGCTCTTCATAAAAGATGGCCTAGGCTATAAGAAGATTGCCAAGACCCTGAAACTGAGCTGCAGCACGGTGGCCAAGACCATACAGCGGTTTAACAGGACAGGTTTCACTTAGAACAGGCCTCGCCATGTTCGAACAAAGAAGTTGAGTGCACGTCCTCAGCGCCATATCTAGAGGTTGTCTTTAGGAAATAGACGTATGAGTGCTGCCAGCATTGCTGCAGAGGTTGAAGGGGTGGGGGGGTCAGCCTGTCAGTGCTCAGACCATACGCCGCACACTGCATCAAATTGGTCTGCATGGCTGTCGTCCCAGAAGGAAGCCTCTTCTAAAGATGATGCACAAGAAAGCCCGCAAACAGTTTGCTGAAGACAAGCAGACTAAGGACATGGATTACT
>JACXGI010006027.1:0-44007 GCA_016801175.1 Esox masquinongy | reverse complement strand
TTTAGGGTGGGGGAATAGTATTAGTTAGTCCAGGGTGGTTTAGGGTGGGGGAATAGTATTAGTTAGTCCAGGGTGATTTAGGGTGGGGGAATAATATTAGCTAGTCCAGCATGGTTTAGCACATTAACTTGAAACATTAACTGCAGATGTCTTCTGGTCATTTATGCTTGTGTTTATGCTAGTAGTACAGTAAAAGAGGGTGCATGGTCACCGTTGGTGTAAGAACTGTATACATTTGGTTTTTGTCATGGTTTCTGCATCCACTGGGAATGTCGCCTGTTGGCGCCCATTATTTATTTTCTATCTTTCTCTTGTTTCGTTTGAAGTTCTTGTACTGTGATTGATCAGAAGGGTAATATTACCGGTCTCTCTCCCTCTCCTCCTCTATATATTACCAGTCTCTCTCCCTCTCTTCCCCTTCTTTTTTAATGCGTAACATTAAAAGTATCCGAGAAGATCCGAATCGACTTAGCGAGCCAAATGGTTCAATGCACCATGCAACCGCGGTCTACTGGGGCTCTAACCATGACATTCTTCCGTGGACATGGGTTAATTAAAATATAGGTCTACTGTATATTGTAGCAAAATGTGATAGACAATATATAGTGTCCTCCATAAGTATTGGTACAGTACAGTACAGTCCAAATAAAAATTTTGAATTTACACTCAAGCTGTACACTTGAAAGATGAATTTTGGGCAAGAGTACCGCGTAAGTGGAGCCGGCCAAGAAGAGCGTATGTCTCTTACTGACTGAGTGAGTGAGCGAGCAACTGACCCTTGTTAAATAGCGTAGTGGCTAGAGACCGCGACCTGCAAACAATAGATCCCACGTTCAAATCTTGTCATAGTCAAATCAAATTATGATTAGGATTTCTTCCGGATAGACAAAAACTTCACTGGCTACAACCCTCAGTAGCTGCGTTATAGGAAGCCTAAACTAAAACTGTTTACAGTTATATTGCGACTATTCCTAGTGGATTTTCGAACTACGCATCCGTGCATGCTTTTTGGGGTAATGTAGGCTAGATCAAAACCTCTTGGGCAGTAAAAGACTAGGAGTTTCCACGATTCTCTCGTCTTTTCACTTGACGAAAAAGTCAGTTATTGTCACCTATAGCTCCGGAAAAAATAAAGAGACCACTGCACCTTTTTCTTTCCTTTCCAAAAAAGGAAGGTTTTGAGTGAGGAACAGAAGGGTTAAAATTAAGAGACCACTGTAAATGGAACACTTCTGTTCCTCACTTAAAACTTTCCTTTTCAACTTTTTTGGAAAGGAAAGAAAAAGGTGCACTGGTCTCCTAATTTTTTCCGGAGCTGTATGTTGATAGTTTGTGTATCAATGTCATTCACAAATGAAAGAAAAACGAACATTTTTGGTGCCATGAAATGAAATATCTTTGGCAGTGTAAATTAATCTTTAGTCTCGCTAGCAATTGCTCAATTCTTATGACTATTCCAAGTAGTAAGTTAGTAGACACTAGTAAACCTATTACTGGCTAATAAGCTGTTTAAATGGCCAGTGGCAAAAGCCATACATTTTATAGATGCTATTTGTGGTGGAGGTAAACTTAATAAGAAACGTTAGTCTGTTTAACACAATGCTTAATGGTGTGTGGCGAAATATTCAAACTTGGCGTGATGTTACTGCGTGACACAATTATCTGATGTCGAGATGCTATACCAACATTGGGCAAATGTGTGGCACCATGATGTGGTTAAAGACACAGCCTCTCATGTGGGAGACCCAGGTTCGAATCTAGTGTTGGCAACAACAATTATCATTTTCAATTACGGGCCAGCTGAACTGGTTCCCTTTCTGGTTTCTGGCTGTTTCAACATGTTTTAACAGCGAATTTTTATTTTTTATTTATTTAACCTTTGTTTAAGCCACATTGAGATTAACAATATTTTTTCAAGAGATGACTTGGCCAGGAATAACAGCAGTTTCACAGTTCTATCCCTCCATTTTATGCAAACATAAATATTGGGACAGTTCAAATTAAAGCCATAACCATAACATTTTTACAGTACAGCAAGCCTCAACCCAGCCCAGCTTAAATACATTCTTTGGAATATAGGCCCAGCCTAAACTCATTGGATTCCCAGTTTTTTGCTGCCAATTACCATAACCTATTGATATTTCTACTTGTTTCTAACTATATCTGATCAGCCTGATATATAAGCCACTAAGTGGCTTTCATGGCTTGCTGAAATGATATGGAATGCATACTGTATAGGCTGGCATCTTTTGGAGGGTACATTAAACTGGTGTCCTGTCACTGTGTAGTCAATAAAGATCCCAGTAAACTATTGTGTCTTGGCTACATATCCATCATACCATCATTGTCTACTAAATGTATTCAGTATGTTATGTCAACAGCCCTGGTATAATAAGGGCAAGTAAATATAAATTCAACAGTTTAACATTTCCCTCATTCTCTCTCCTGTAGAACATCATTAAGAAGGTGAACGGGCAGAAGTTTGTGTACCGCTTCGTCTCCTACCCAGACATTTTGAAAGGGGATGCCATTACTCAGCCGGAGGGGGACGGAGGTTGCCTGCCCATGTCAGAGAGGGGAGACAACACCTCCCGACATGGGGATGGTGAGGATAGGGGAGGAGGTATGACCGCAACACAGGGGTCCAGTACTAAGCCGTCCAATCGTAATGACTACATCCACTCTGGCCTGTACACCTCCTTCACCCTAACCTCACTGCAAAATGGACGGCAGCTCTTCAAGTCCATCAAGATAGAGAACCCTGCAGATAAAATGGCTGACAGGAAGTCCAATGCAAGGGCACAAGACCCTCCCTCTCAGCAGCCATTGCAGTCGCCATCGGTCATCAAGTTTGGGACCACCCCTCCTAAGAGAAGCCCTCCTCCTCCTCAGGTTCCCTTAGAAACGTCAAATCCACCATTATGCCCTCTCCAAGCCCCACCTCCCATGGGTGATATGTTGACAGCACACTCCAGCATTTTGCCTCAGACTTCTGAGCATACTAAGCCCATGGAATCCTCAACTCCTCAAATCCTGCATTGTTTCAGCCTATCGGAGTTGCCCTCTCGTAGCCCCTCCCCCAGCACGGTTCCTGAGTCCACCCAGGAGCTGGTGATTGACAGTGACATTGAGTCCATCTCCTTCCAGCCCACAGAGACACAGATACAGAGGGTATGGATAACAGTAACAGACAGCTGTGAGGTGCAGTCCATCTTCCAGTACACAGCATTAGATTTCTCAACATAAAGATGCATATAGCATTCATTTTTGCTTTCTGTGATTCAACTGACTGTTTTCTTTCTCTCTCCACCCCCTTTCCCTCAGATGCAGAGTTCTGGCCATGTGTCAGATGGGGAGGTAGAGGTAGAGGACAGAAACAAAGACAGGGGAGATAACAGGGAACTGAGTTTGTCCCCGGTGTCTGTGAGTGGCCATATTACAGGAGGCAAGGCTCGCAAGCCACCTAAAGTCCTGGAGCTGTCTACTCCTACATTGGTGGTCACCACCTCTGACCTTTCACCTATGAACCTCTACAGCCCCTCGCTACCCACCGCCTCCCTCACACCAGCACTGCTACAGGTGTGATACTGACACAGATGTTTAAACAATCTTATACACTGCACAAACAAAATGATATTGTAGTTAAAGACTTTCTGATCAGGAGAATGTACTATAAAAATTGGTGACAAGGTCGGGTGAAATGTAAACAATGTTGTTGCTAGTTACCCCCCCTCCCCAGCAGATGGCAGCAGTGTAGTTTTTACACACATTCTGCCATCAGGATTAAGTTACTATGACAATGTAATTTATTTGGCCTGCAGTAGGTGTTGACCATTTTAGCAAATCTTAGGGGTTGTGCAGAAAGCTTGATTAGTTAATTAGTGAGATCTGTCGAACCAGAACTTCTGCAAACTTTGAATGTTTAGCTTCAGAATGAGAGCTTAAAGAATAACCTGATCAGAAACCATAGCAACAAATGCTCTGAACTGAACCTGGTTCTTACTGGATTAAGTCGATCTCATCCTGTTCACATTTTATGTGAATAAAGTGCAGAAAAGACAAAGGTGCCCTACAATGTGCTGACTCTGCTGTCTCACTGGCTGATGTTTAAGAAACTCCACCCAGGGGGAAAAAACATTGTATTTAATCAACCACTGAAATATAAAATATTACACTAACATATAACCTTCTTTCCTGGTTAGTTATCATAAGGCAGCAGCATAGCATGCCATAGTGGTTAGGGCACAGGTTAGGATTAGGGTTAACTTTAGGGTTATGGCTTTTTTTTTTAAGCATGCTCACACTTGATATTTTAATTGATGATTCAGAAGTATGGGCTGAGTTGCTTTAACCTGAGTGGAGTTACTTAAACATCAGCCTGTGAGGCAACAGTACATCCCTGGCACATTTTAGTCGGTTGGTAAATAAAATGCAGAGCTTAACCACCAATCAGATTCTATTCCGTCACTATGTTCTGTCCCTTCACAGAGCCTTCATTACATTACAAAGGGAAACATTATTAGATCTCAAATAGATTCTTTAATCATTTAGAATCAATTATTTTTCAACATTATCATTATTCCACATAGTCAGTCATTTTTCTTGTCAAATCAAAACAAAAATGTCCAATGTATCCCAATGCGGTTTAGCTTTGACTACTCTAAAACTGTGTACTGCTTTATGGTTTTTCTTTTTTGTAATACTTTTCTTGTTGATAATGATATTCTTATATTTAGTTGTAATCTGCTGCCAAGATCTTTTTGTCCCCAGGGGATTACAACTACAAGTAGAATACTTCAAAAACACATAATGAATAGAAAAATCACTTTCTATATTGGCTATGCAATGAGCGTACCATTGCAATTGTGACACTGTAGATTAATAAAATGTAGGTTTTATGCTTGACAACAAATATATTTAGTGCTGCAATAAGTGCTTAAAAATGAAAAACATTATTAATAATCACTTGTGTGTAGGCCTATTTGATAATGAAATCATGCTTATTCGCTTAAAAATGCACAAAGTCAGTTATTTTCAGCCAGGCTTCCAATCTGGCTTTAGTGGCAACAATGGTGTTACTTTTTGAGAAAACATCTAAGTGACTGTCATAAGCATTAACAAAATATTGCTCTATCTTTTGACTACATGATGTCCATCACGTTTTCTGTTATCATCGTGAGGACTTTTATACTGCGTGCACGAGCAAGTTCAACCAACCTGCGCTTACTGAACCTAATGTTTTAAACAGGAACCTTGCATTCCAGAACCAAAAACTCCCTTCACTAGTTAAGAGAATATGGATATGTCAAGTGAACCCTGCATTTGTGGAGCCATTATCTGGAATACCCGTCATGTGGTCATAGTATTGGATTAGATTAGCAGGACCTCATAACAGGTGGCCTCATAACTCTCTCATATTCTTTCTCTGGGTTAACATCTATTTTACAGCGGTCATGAGATGGCTTGGTTTCAGCCAGCTTGTCTTCTCCAGGGTGGAATTGCCCTGGGCTGCTGGGAATCCGCTAGAGCCTCCATTATAGATAAGAAGGGCACATTATTTTATCTTCTGGTCTTTATCAGTTCTGCATAACACTAGCAGTTAAATTGCAGTTAAACTGCAAGTGCAGTCTTGAGATATTAAATATTCCCAAATAACTTCTAAAAGTGTTCAAATTTGTTGCTGACTTGTTCATTTTGTGTGTGGTTGGGTTGTGAATTGAGAACATTTGGCAGGTCCTTGCGCTGCAAATAAGATGTTCCAAATATAGGGTTAAGTTTAGGGTTGGAATAGAAAATGTGGTATTCAATTAAGGGTATGGTTTAGGAGTTAGTATAAACAAAAGTTGGTACCAAATTGCCTTTCCTCACTTTGATGGTAAAACCAACGTGTGTATGTGTGTTTACAGACGCCCACTCTGTTGCTGACACCCAATCCCCTCCTGTCAAACATCCACTTCTGGAGCACACTTAGCCCAGTGGCTCCCTTAAGCCCTGCCACACGCCGCCAGCAGGGAGCACACACCCTCTTCCAGGTCAGAACACACACCCTCTTAAATAACTCTGTCCATGTCAAACCTATGTTGGTGATTCCTGGTATGTACTGTAACCAAAATAATCTCCAAAAATGTTGGGACTTAGCAGTTTTTATTTTCAGTAATATTGGACATTTATGTTGCAAGTTCGTTTTGTTTTTCTAAACCGTATGAAATACTGAAAACAGTACTTCCTCTTTCCCCTATACATTTTGATACATAGACATTTTTAGGTATCAAAATGATACATAGAAAAGTACAAAACTATTTTAAGGGTCCAAATCGATAACCAATTCAGAGTGTATTATCTAAACATACGTCTGCAACAATAGGAAACATAGTAACTGCACAGGCAAAAAATACTCCACTGTCTTCATGAGTCACAATGAACTCATCGAAATCTGAGGTAATCATATGCTGTTATTTGAGTGAACGTTTGAGTGGCCAGTAAATGTAATAGAGCAGGGGCATTCAAATCTGGACCTCAAAGTCAGTTCCATTCCATTTTCTCATTACAGCCCTCTAATCTGGGACTTATTTAGACATGGGATACCAGGTGGATGCAATTAATGAGAACAGAAAACCAACAGGCTCCGGACCTCCTTGGGTGAAAGTTGAATATCTGTTATAGAGACTAAATTTAGAGACTATTGAGACTAAACTGTGTCATTTTAAACTTGATAATGGACTCTGCAAACTAAGTTCTGCATTTGAAGTTCTGCGAACCCCAATGTCTGTGAAAATCAAATGTACAAAACAATTATATTGATCTGTTTTAAGTATGCAGTTATGTGAATAAGTATAACCCCAGAGAAGTTGTATTTTTGCCGGACCGCGTAAGCGGAGCCGGCCAAGAAGAGCGAATGTCTCTTACTGACTGACTGACTGTACCTTGTTAAATAGCGTAGTGGTTAGAGAAGCGGACCAGCGAACTATAGGTCCCGAGTTTGTATCTCCTCGCAGGCGAAGCCAGGTATGCATTATGAATTGTTCCGTATAGACAACAACTTCGCTGGCAGTTTACGGTTATATTACGACTGTTTCTGGTGGATTTTCGAAGTACGCATCCGTGCATGCGTTTTGGGTCAGGATAGGCAAACACATTTGCTGCCTACAACATACAGTAGTTACGTTATAGTAAGCCTTAACTGAAACTGTATACGGTTATATTGCGATTGTTTCTGGCATGGAAAAGTTCATCTTCAGTCTTGCTAGCAATTGCTCAATTCTTATGATTATTCCTAGGAAGTTAGTAGATACTAGTAAGTCTGGCTAATAAGCTGTTAAAACAGCTGCAAAAGCAGTACAGTCCATAGATGCTATGGTGGAGGTAAACGTAATAAGAAACGTTAGTCAGTTTAACACAATCCTCAAAGGAGTCTAGTGACTCCTGAAAAGTGTAATGCCGTGGCGTAGTGGTTAAGGACAGTGCCTCTCATGTGGAAGACCTATGTTCGAATCTATTGAGAGCAACTTAATTTATTTATTATTTCTGGTAGATTCCTCGATTCTCTTGTCTTTTCACTCGATGAAAAAGTTAGTTATCGTCACCTTTATTGATGGTTATTGTATTAATGTCATTCACGAATGAAAGAAAAAAGTACGTTGTTATGCCATGAAAGAAAAAAATATGCCATGTAATGAAATGGCTTTGGCAGACTCGCTAGCCATTGCTCAATTCTTCTGACTATTCCAGTAAGTTAGTAGATACCGGTAAAGACACTGTTAAAACGGCAGAGGTTAACTTATTAAGAAACGTTTAACTGTATCAATGTCATTGACGAATGGCCAATTAACTGTTAAAACGGCCAGTGGCAAAAGAGGATTTGTTCAAGATAAACACAAGAGGCTATACTGACAGCTGTCAAATGTATAGCTCCATGGTGTAGTGGTTAATGACACTGCCTTTCATGTGGGCGACCCGGATTGGAATCTCGAGAGGGCAACACTTTTTATTGCGGGCCGGCTGAACTAGGCTTGCCTGGTTTCTTGTTTGTATATATTTGGACATGCATATTTGAGCTAAATTCCAACCACACACCAAACATATTTTACTTTCAAACATTTTATGCAATTAAAATAAACAGAAATAGTGCGGAAACAAGAAACCAGGCAAGCCTAGTTTAGCCGGCCCACAATATAAAGTGTTGCCATCTCGAGATTCGAACCCGGGTCGCCCACGTGAAAGGCTGTGTCATTAACTACTACACCACAGAGCTGTACTTCTAACAGTTGTCAGTATAACCTCTGTCTCTATCTTGAACAAATCCTCTTTTGCCACTGGCCGTTTTAATAGTTAATTGGCCATTCGTGAATGAAATTGATATAGTCAAACTGACTAACGTTTCTTAATAAGTTTACCTCTACCACACATAGCGGCTATGTATTGCGTTTGCCACTGGCCGTTTTAACAGCGTATTTGCCAGTAATAAGCTTTACCGGTATCTACTAACTTACTGGAATAGTCAGAAGAATTGAGCAATTGCTAGTGAGTCTGCCAAAGCCATTTCATTACATGGCATAGGAACATATTTTTTTCTTTCATGGCAAAACAACATACTTTTTTCTTTCATTCGTGAATGACATTTATACAATAACTATCAACAAAGGCGACAATAACTTTTTCTGTGAAAAGACGAGAGAATCGTGGAATCTATCGTGGAATCTATCGTGGAATCTATCAGAAATAATTATTATTATAAATGTCATTGCTCTCAATAGATTTGAGCGTAGGTCTTCCACATGAGAGACACTGTTGTTAACCACTACACCACGATATTACAAGTTTCAGCAGTCGCTAGACTCCATTGAGGATTGTGTTAAATAGGCTTACTAGTATCTACTAACTTCCTAGGAATAATCATAAGAATTGAGCAATTGCTAGCGAGACTGAAGAACTATTCCATGCCAGAAACAGTCGCAATATAACCGTATACAGTTTCAGTTAAGGCTTAAGATATCGTAACTACGTTGTTAATCCAGCAAATGTGTTTGTCTATCCTGACCCAAAATGCATGCACGGATGCGTACTTCGAAAATCCACCAGAAACAGTCGCAATGTAACCGTAAACTGTTTTATTTCAGGCTTACCATAATGTAGATACTAACGGTTTTAGCCAGCGAAGTTTTCGTCTATACGGAATAATTCATAATGCGTACTACGCATCGCCTGTGAGGAGATACGAACTCGGGACCTAGAGTTCACAAGTCCGCTTCTCTGACCACTACACTATTTAAACAAGGGGTGGTCGGTCGGTCGGTGACATTCGCTCTTCTTAGCCGGCTCCGCTTACACGGTCCGGCAAAAACTTTCTAGCATATAGACCTACATTTTGAGGGAGCACTTTTGTATTTCTTATTTCAACAGTAAAAATTAAGTCTTTAATGACTTTAATTTCACCTGCCAAAATATATAAAATTATGTAAACTGTATAACCATTCTCGTGTGAGCCACCATATAGTTCTATCCAATTTAAGGAACGTATTGTAAAGCAAATCTCAAGTTATATTTTCACTTGGATTACAACTGATGATTGTAAATGAAGCATAGTCACAGATTCATACATTTTTCACTAGTTAACATATTTCAATGTTCTTTCGCGTAACTTATAGGGGAATACAGGCAAATATGTATCTAAGTTCATAAATTGTTTAATGTAAATGTTGGACTGTCTCTAAGCACGCAGCTCTCTCACTCAAGGTTGAGCAGCATCTGGGGTCAAATTGCTATTCCCCACTAAAGCGCTTGATAGAATGCTCAAAAATAAAGTGAAAAACAAATGTTCTGTCACAGCGGAAATGCTAAATTGAGGCACCCAAACAGATTGTGGTTCACCCCGCCTACACTATTCTTTTTCAGCCCTCTCTCAGGGGGCCCTCAAATCTCTTCTGCTGTTCACCATCTATATTTTGTCCTTGGCCGTTCCTGATCTAGCTTGTTCTGTCTTTCTGCCCCATACTGTCTTCTATTATTACCCACATTCATCTCTTTATTACCCATGTGCTGATTCTGTGTCCTCATGAAAGTTTTCTTGTGTTCTTCTACAGTTCCCCTCGGTGTTCACCCCTCATTTCCATATCCCCACACCCAGTCTGGATGGGACCAACACCCCAGGACCTCTCACTCCAGACCCCCATAAGTCATGAGACCTTACCCATGGAATAGACAATCGGAGGTCCTACTCTGCTCGCCCTGCATCCCTCAGAAACAGGAGACATGTGGGCTGTGGGTCAGTTTCTTGAACATGGGAACAGCCAATCATTTGTTTCCGCTCTGAGACCAATTGGATTACAGATTACTATTTCTATTTGAAACTTCAAATAATTTCCTTCTATTTTTGTGGATCTTCACATTCTCTTCAACAGTCTCTGTTTGATGCTATGTGTTCAATATCAACTTTGTTTTTAGATTGATATGGGTGATTTTCATGCTATTTGTTGTTCTTATGTGTTGTAACAATTTCAAAAGATTAGTTCATGCTTGTTCTGTATTTGGATCAAATTACCCTTATCTTGTTTTGTGTCTGAATGCATTTACTGGCTCAAGAGATTATATTCAGCATTTTGCACAAAAGGTGCAGCTTTGCTAACGTCGCTTTCCCTGTTTCATCTGATAAAGTATGACCAGGCTAATACTAACTCCAAGACGTAACTAAAAGTAAATAATGGTTTATTTTGGATTATGTCACCATGAACCTTCAGACACAACTCAAGGTATTGGTAATCTGACCCAGAACAAGATTTAGGATTAAACAATTTATTTAACATCACTCCTCCCCAGCCATCTTAGATGAGTAATGCTTCAACTAACCTCTCCACTTGCCAACACAAACTTTACCTTATTCCATGCCGTCACCTGAAACCTTACCATCACCATAACCTTCAACCCCACCCCTCGACCCTGTCTTCTACATGCCTGGAAATATGCAGTGCAAAGAGCCCCTGCTCTTTGCAGTTACTGATGCCATAACAGATAAAGTATTTATTTGAATTCCCTGACTTAGACCGTATGGAAGGCCACAATAAAACCAAACCCCCACCATTTCTACCAGCGACAAACCAGCATATGCGACCTATGGGTTTGTAATGCTTGAATTTATGTTTGAAAAGCCACTTTGCCTCTGTGGGTCATTTTACAAGAAGCCATAATCCTTACTCCAACCTTAAACCTAGCCTTAACCATATTCCTAACACCAACCCTAACCTACAAAAAATACATGTAAAGACATCTGTGGCCGCCGGTGGTAGAATGGACTGATTATTATTTACTTTGCCAAATAGCCACTAACTTTGTGGAGAATGAGCCTATTAGGATCTTCACCATAATCTAACCCTAAGGCTGTGCACTTCTGTTAATGTGAATCCTCGAGGAAAACATGTTAAGGCCAGCACTGCCCAGTTTAACAACAGTCAGTTTAGAATTGGTCTGGTGATGCCGTAACTATGCAACCACCAGCTTGCTGTCCACTGCTGGATACGACAAACTTTTAGCTAGCTTGCTAGGACACAAGTTATAGCTAGAGCTTCCCATTTTTTATGCAATACACAACAAACATTCGACAACAGTCAGCTGTCTAAGGTCAACTAGCTAACGTTATTGAAGATCAGCATAAAAAAACTAGCATAGACCTTTAGCTATTAAACAGCCAGGTTGCATTGGAAGCTAACTAGCTACAGTAACTTGTATCCTATCAATGCTATTATCTGCTTTCCATGGTTAGATATCTAGCTCATAGTCAATGCCATGGCAAGCAAGGTTAGGAAGCTAGCTAGCCTGTTATGTCAACAATTACTTTAATTGTTTAGCCAGCTAGCAAGCAAAATAATGTTAAATGGCTTGACTAAAGTCAGTCAGGCACAAACGTGAATATCGGGTTACGTCATTTAAATCAGGGCAAAGGTGAAATGAATTATTCTTTATCGTGCTATCTGTCTCCAAAGGACATCCTTTGGCCTATGCCCATCCTGGCCAACCGAACAGTACAAATTTGGCCCAAATTCAAAGTGCCAATGGAAACAAATATAATGTTTGCTAGCACTACCATTTGCTACTAACCTTCAGACATGCGCCATAAGACTCATCCATGCTAATATGGTGCCTTAACCCCTAAACCCAAGCCAAATCTTAAGAAAGGGAACAGCCATCCCTTTTCCTATCATCCTATGCTACTCCCCTATGGCTGGTCTCCAGTGCCTATACCCCTCACTGGGAGCAAACCTAAAATTCAACAGAGCTCTAAAGCTATTTTGTTTGTAAAGTGAATTGATATTTATAGAATACATAGTTTAGGCATTCTGGATGTGTACATGTCCTTGACTTATCTGTAGCGTTGGCTGTTTTGCGTCTCCTTTCTCAATGAGCTAACAGGTGTGGGTAAAACAGCCCTTCCCATGATATGACAAATTCCTAGCCTGGGTTGTTCGTTTGTTTCAGCTTAGGAACGTTTAACCTTGCCAAAATAGTTTGGGAAGTCAATAATGAGACTTGCTGTGGAACCCAATGAAGTACCCAGGCTTCTGTCATAACCCCCACATGGGATTTTCCAAAGCCTTTCACAATATTATTTATTAATATTCTTATGTTGTAATGTGATTGTTAACATAAAAATGTTAGTATGATTTATGTTTTAGAACCGGTTGGCATATTGATCAATTTGAATGACAGTTACCCTGCGTATAGAATATCTTTGCCCATTTTTTCAATGTGAATGAGGTTTTAATGTGCTTCTACTAAACTCAAAAGTTTTGCACAAGAGCTAAAATATGTAGTATACACAATATGATTTATCGGTACAAAATCAGATCTGTCTTAACCCTCACTTGTTTCCCTCATTGTGTGTTATCTACTTATGAGGTATCAGATAAAACCATGTGTACTTCAGTTGACAAGTATTTTAAATGTATTCCATCTTTCCCCTGCCACCCGACCAGTCTGAATTGTCCTTTGTGTTTTTGTAATATGGTCGGATGCTAGGCTTCATGCTGTTCTGTCATCAGTTTTTAATACAGATATCTGTGTTTTTCTATAATGTTTACTCAATTTTTAGAAGTGGGGATGGCATTGACTATTTGAGCATTGATGCCTTACAGAGTGAACCTTATATCCATTTCTTTATGATAAGTATTTAGATTTTGTAAAGATTGACTGTGTAGTTGTGTATCTTAACATTGGCACTTAGAACAATGGGTTCCTTGTAGTATTGGTTTCTACTAGTGTCGCTTTTTTATGTTTCAAATCAGAGTTTTTTTTTCCCAATGTTTTTTGAAATATACTGTATATTGACCTACTTACAGCTGTAAACAAATATTCTGTACATTTCTATTTACCAATCAACTGCAAATCTATGCACAAAGTACTTTATAATGCAGATCTAAGAATTACATCTCAAACTTTTATATTCTAAGAAACTGACTTTAAGAGGCATTATTACTTTAAATGTAGCTGTCCCTATGTTTGGTTTCACCCTACAACAGAAGATTGCAATGTATTTTCTGTAAAACTAAAGAGTTAGATTTAATAACTTGATTGAGCAGTCAGAGTTATATAACTGGTTTTGATAAAGACGTAACCTCTGAATAGGTAGCCATATTGAGGATTCTCACTTGATGCCCAAACAGTGGTTATAAAAAGTATACACCTTTATGGAAAGTGCAGCTTTTGTTTATGGGAAGGCTGAAATCAAGACAAAACATGTCAGGTCCTTTATTCACCTTTTCTAAGATTTGAAACCAACAATATGTAAATGGATAATTTCTCTGAAAAATAATAAAAACAGTTAATGCCTTTGTTGCATAAGTGTGCACCTTTTATAATGGGGGTTGTTCACATTTAACAAATCACTTGATGAGACCAAGGTACAACCTTTTGGCCTTAATTCAAAAACATCACCCAAAGTACATAGTACATACTTTCAAGCATGGTGGCAGCAGCATTATGCGCTGGGGCTGCTTCTCTTCAGTGAGGACAGCAGCTCTGGTCAGGATTGAAGGGGCAATGAATAACTCTAAATATCAAGATATTTTGGCCTGAACCCTGCTGCTTTCTGACAGAAAGCTGAAGTTACAAATAATTTTACAACAATCCACACAGCCAAGTCAACTAAGGTTGCGGATAGAAATATCAATGTCCTGGAAAGGCCCAGTCAGAACCTGGGTGTTATTTTTTGTAGAGTATCTGTTAACTGACCTAAAGAGGGCTGTGTACAAAAAGTCCCTCAAAATGTGACTTTGCTTAGACTCTTCTGCAAACGTCAGTGGGATAAAATTGCAAAAGGTGCTTTGAAGAAACTATTAGTTGTGGGGTGATTACAATTATGTACCAAGGCATTTGTCCGTTTTTTATTTTGATGATTTCTTTTGGAGAAATTATCTGTTTGGTTTTCACTTAAATGTTGTTGTTACAAGATCTTGAAAATATCTGGTGTGATTTGTCTTGATTTCATCCTTTACATAAAAGCTGCATTTTCATATACATGTGATATCCACTGTAGGTGTAAACATTCTGATTCAGGTCTCATTCATTAGACTTTATTGCACCTACTGTATATTTCTGAAAAGAATTAGGTGTATTTTACAACCTTGTTTCCAAAAAAGTTGGAATGCTGTGTAAAATGAAAAGAAAAACAGAATGCAATGATGTGCAAATTATTTAAACCCTATATTCAGTAGAGAATAGTACAAAGACAAATAACTGTTGAAACAAATTTCATTGTTTCTTGAAAAAGATATGCCCACTTTGAATTTGATGCCAGCAACACATTTCAAAAAAGCTGGGACAGGGGCAACAAATGTCTGGAAACATTGTGTAATGATAAAAAAAACCTGGCGGAACATCTCACAACTAATTAGGTTAATTGGCAACAGGTCAGTAACATGATTGGGTATTAAAAGATAATTCCAGAGAGGATGGGGAGGGGTTCACCACTCTGAAAGACTGCGCAGGCAAATAGTGCAACAATTTAAGAATAACGCTTCTCAACGTAAAATTGCAAAGAGTTTGGGGATCTCATCATGTATGGTACATAATATCAATAAAAAGATTCAGAGAATCCGGAGAAATCTCTGTACGCAAGGGACTAGGCAGAAAACCAATATTGGATGGCGGTGATCTTCGCACCTCCAGACGGCACTGCATTAAAAACATGATTCTGTAGTGGAAATCACTGTATGGGCTCAGGAACACTTCCAAAAACCATTGTCTGTGAACACAGTATGTCACTGCATCCACAAATGCAAGTTATAACTACCATGTCAAGATGAAACCAGATATAAACAAGATCTAGAAAAGCCGCCACCTTCTCTGGGTCTGAGCTAATTTAAGATGGACTGAGGCAAAGTGCAAAACTGTGTGGTCTGACAAATCAAAATGTGAAATTATTTTTGAGGATCATGTCCTCCGGACTAAAGAGGAGAATGACTATCCGGCTAGTTATCAGCACACAGTTCAAAAGCCAGCATCCTTTATGGTATAGGGTGCATTAGTGCAAATGGCGTGGGTGGCTTGCACATCTGTGAAGGCACTATTAATGCTGATCAATATTAATAGGGTTTGGAGCAACATATGCTGCCATCCAGACAACGCCTTTTTCAGTGAAGGCCTTGCTTATTTCAGTAGGACAATGCCAAATCACATTCTGCACGTATTGCAATAGCATGGCGCCATAGTAAGAGTTCAGGTGTTAAACTGGCCTGCCTGCAGTCCAGACCTGTCACCAATGGAAACATTTTGGGCATTAAAAAACAAAAATGAAGACAAAGGAGTCCCCGAACTGTTGAGCACTTGAAATCCTATATCAAGCAAGAATGAGAATAGATTTTACTTTCAAAACTACAGCTATTGGTCTCCTCAGTTCCCAAATGCTTCTTGAGCAAAGAAGAGGTGATGCAACACAGTGGTAAACATGACCCTGTCCCTACTTTTTGTAAACATGTTGCTGGCATCAAATTCAAAATGGGCATGTATTTTTCAAAAAACAATAACATTTCTGTTTTAACATTTGAGATGTTTTTGTAATATTTTCAATTAAATATAGGGAAATTATTTGCACATCATTGCATTCTGCTTTTATTTGGATTTTACACAGTGCCCCAACTTTTTTGGAAACATGGTTGTACCTACATTTAAATTAAGTTGAAAATTTCAACTTTTGTGGTTTACACATTGACTGCTTGTTTCTAGTTATCTTGTTTTGTTGACTTCTGCAGTTGTATTTGCTAAAAATGCTTTTCAAATGTTTACAAGCTACTTGTCATGGAGTGTCAGAGTCCTGTAAGGAGAGTTCATGAAAGAGAATATAACTAAAACCATGATCTAGTCTTCCTGTCAGTGCCTATTTTCTTAGTCCAGGCTTTTCACAAGTCAACAAAATTGTATTCCAATGGGGTGGCCATGTTAGACTTGTGTATTGTGTTAATCTAGTGTGTTTTATTATGTCATCTAACCACCCCACCTTGCTCACACAACACCATCAGAGTCAATCATTGTCTTCATTAAGAGGTCAATTCAATCCAATTTGCACTGCAGTATTTAGGCAGTAGTAGCTCTTTTCCAAGGTCAAAGCAACTCACAGCTAATATTAATTTTGACAGCTACAGTATTTTTTTTTTTTTTAATTTAGACATGATTGATGAGGTAGCCTAAAAAAGTATTTTTCAATAGAAAAATGAAATAAATTTTTTATTAAATGTAATAATTCATAGTCTCCATAAACATTAAAAGGGCAGTGCCCAGTTACAGTAAAAAAAAAACCAAATACCTGCCAAAAGAGTTCACAGACAGGTATTTGGCAACATAAATAAAGACACTGCGTCAACATTGCTATAGTGGTTTTGAAAGAATCCAAGCCTAAAGCAGTTTAGGATCCAGCAGGATACCAGCTGGTAAGTTTATTTAAGCAGCTTATCAATGGAGGCTTTGTTATTATCCTGTTCCTAACTTTACGATGTGTCATGTGTCAGATGGCATCTAGAAAGATGACATGAACAACCAATACTTCATAATGTCAATTAAGCAAGATTAAACATTTACACTCCAACTCCTGCTTTATGATTTTCAATCATAGATTGTCATACTGACAATCATCATGTCTTTATGACAATGTATTTTTAGTATGTTGCACTTCTCAAAAGGCATTCAACTGGTGGAACATATTAAGAACCTAAAGCCAGCTGAATCAAAATCCATATTTTGTATTATCTGAACAGAATAGAGGGAATTAAGTCTAATGCCAGTGCTTGCTGCCTCTCATCCAGGATCACTTCTGTGTATTTCCTTCACTCTTGCCTTTTTAAAAAACACACAGTTCTCTGTTACTTGTTTCATTCCCAAAGCTTCCCTCTATCACTTGCTTGAAGACTTCTCTGTCGTGTCAACTTCCTGACAAGCATCTTTGGCTGTGAAGAGAAATTAATAAAACTGCAGTTTGAGTTTGACATTACTTTAATTATTTTTCCTCGACCTGTGTGTTTGTGTGTACCTGACTGGGAGCTCCTGTGTTGGCGCTGGATGAATAGTAGGCCGAGGAATACAGTGAGACAGACACAGGATGATATCAAACCAACTAACAGGAAACTATAACTGCCTTTGCTGTGGATCAACTGAAGAGAGAAACACACTTTACATCTGCACACAGTGTATTCATATAGAACAGTATAACATACGCGCATGCAAATTTACTTTAATTCACTGTCCTCAACACACACACACGGTTTTCTTACCTGTCCTGTGAGAAGCTGCAGCACCATTTCTCCTGTACCAGCACTGGTCACCAGGACAGTAGTGGCACAACCTGGGAAATCAAGAACATTGAGACAACTGTTAGTTAAGGCCTTACAGGGTCGGGATTAATGCTGGTGCCAAACTAAGTTTAGGCATACAAGTTAGGTTATTCAGGATAAGGTGTAGGGATAATGTATTTCTTGTATCGACAAGGACAGAAAAATAAGTGTGTGTGTACACATGTACCTTTATAGTTGAACATGCCCTCTATCAAGGCCACCATACAAGGGAACACACTGCTTATGAAGAGGCCTAATATACATGTCCCCATGAAAATGAACACAGGGCTGGAGTACAGGATCGACAGCAGACACTGCACAACTAATCCCCCCACCTGAAACACACAGAGAATCCAGGGGAGGTAACACACACACACACACACACACACACACACACACACACACACACACACACACGTTCAAAAGTTTGGGGTCTATTAGAAATGTCCTTGTTCTTGAAAGAAATGTAATTCTTTTTTGTCCAGTAAAATAAATTGATCAGAAAAACAGTATAGACATAGTTAATGTTGGAACTATGACTATTGCAGCGGGAAACTTTATCTACATAAAAAAATACAGAGGCCCGTTATCGGCAACCATCACTCCTGTGTTCCAATGGCACGTTGTGTTTGCTAATCCAGGTTTATCATTTTAAATGGCTAATTGATCAATACAAAACCCATTTGCAATTATGTTAGCACAACTGAAAAGGTTGTCCTGATTTAAGCAGCAATAAAACATTTAGATTAGTTGAGTATCTGGGAGCATCAG
Source organism: Esox masquinongy (assembly GCA_016801175.1). Classification (NCBI taxonomy): domain Eukaryota; kingdom Metazoa; phylum Chordata; class Actinopteri; order Esociformes; family Esocidae; genus Esox; species Esox masquinongy. Next base: position 25,429 of record JACXGI010006027.1, on the reverse strand, counting down.
CAATTGTGGGTTTGATTACAGGCTCAAAATGGCCAGAAACAAAGAACTTTCTTCTGAAACTCATCAGTCTATTCTTATTATGAGATATGAAGGCTATTCCATGCAAGAAATTGCCAAGAAACAGAAATTCACGTACAACGCTGTGTACTACTCCCTTCAAGACAGCGCAAACTGGCTCTAACCAGAATAAAGAAAAGGAGTGGGAGCCTCCGGTGCACAACTGAGCAAGAGGACAAATACAATTGAGTGTCTAGTTTGAGAAACAGACATCACAGGTCCTCAACTGGAAGCTTCATTTAATAGTACCCGCAAAACACCATTCTCAACGTCAACAGTGAAGAGGTGAGTCCGGGATACTGGTCTTCTAGGCAGAGTAGCAAGCAAAAAGTCATATTTCAGACTGGCCAATAAAAAGAAAATATTAAGATGGGCAACATAACACAGCCACTGGACAGGAAGATTGGAAAAAAGTGTTATGGACAGACTAATCTAAGTTTGAGGTGTTCAGATCACAAAGAACATCTGAAGAATGCAGACCAAATGAAAAGATTCTGGAAGAGTGCTTGACGCCATCTGTCAAGCATGGTGGAGGCAATGTGATGGTCTGGGGTGCTTTGGTAGTGGTGAAGTGGAGATTTGTACAGGGTAAAAGGAATCTAGAGGGAGGAAGGCTATCACTCCATTTTGCAACACCATGCCATACCCTTGTGGACAGCACTTGATTGGAGACAATTTCCTCCTACAACAGGACAATGAGACAAAGCACAGCTCCAAACTTAGCAACTACTATTTAGGGAAGAAGCAGTCAGCTGGTATTCTGTCTATAATAGAGTGATCAGCATAGTCACCGGTTCTCAACCCTAATGAGCTGTTGTGGGAGCAGCTTGACTGTATGGTGGGTAAGATGTGTGTATTATACATACATACATACATACATACATACATACACACATACACACACACACACACACACACACACACACACACACACAATACAGAATACTGATCTTCTGTCTAAATTAGGTTGGAAGGAGGACATCAGCATATTCACTAACATACAGTGTCAGAGTCTATGCTTATTTTAGCTGCAGCATGCTTGCATTTAGAATAACAAATTTACATTGTGATGTACAGATTTTCATTTATTAATAACGTTTTTTTTATGTGGTCGATTTAGATCTGATATATGAGTGTGTGTGTGTGTGTGTGTGTGTGTGTGTGTATATATATATATGTTCTTGTTTTTTAATTTATCTATGCAGACTCTGACCATGAACATAATCATGTCATGTGCCAGTCAACTATTCCTTCTGGGTGGAAATGTATGCAGGTTTCTGCAGATATGAAATATTCTGACCTTGACTTAATCTTCTTATAATTCCACCACCTTTAAGTGCAGAGAAATAGTAAATAAGGTCAAGCAACCTGTTGGTTCCAAGTGGAACATTTACTTAATTTATTTTCAGATAGAAAAAACACCATTGTCTATGAATTACAGTTTACAAAGTGATAAGAGCTATGGATAAGATCAAGGTAAATTTGCACTCTGTTTGGATAAGGGGATTGTAATACAAATCAGTTTTTTTTCCAATTTATATCAATAGGACCCCCAATATGTTGAGCCCATGGCCAACAGTGTGAAAGTGTCCCAATCTAATATTCGCAGAATATTTTGGCAGCAGACTTACAAAGGCTACACTGCAAGATATATACTGTACCTCAGACCAGCAACAAAAACGGAAAGGTAAGATTGGAATTTGCTAACAAGTACAGATATCAGCCAGTACAGTTTCGGAACAGAGTTTCGTGGACACATAACCTTGATCAAAGTGATGGGAAGGCAAAACTGTGGAGAAGTTAAGGAATGTGATGCATGGTGGAGGTAGTGTCGTGGCATGGGCATGCATGCCTTCCTCTGGAATGGGCTCACTCATCTTTATTGATGATGTGACAAATGATGGCAGCAGCATAATACATTCAGAAGTGTAGAGAAGCAGTATGGACACCAATGTACAAGAAAATGCCACCAGATTCACAGGGTTGCACTTCACAATGCAACAGGATAATGACCTAAAACACACTACCAACCCAACCAAGGAGTTCATCAGGGGGAAAAAAAGTCAAAAACTCACCAAAACAAGTAACAGCTCAAAATAGCTGCAGTAAAGGCTTGGCAAACAATGATAGCAAACGTTTGGTGATGTCAATGGGTTGCATACTGGGTTGTTTACTTTGCTAGTATACAAAAACATGTGTGCCCATACCAGGCTGATAGAGATCTGTCTGTTATGCATCTGCATACGGTGAGTCTCAATAACAACATGAGAAGTGTGTAGGAAAGGCGTGCTTATGAAAGGCTGACATTTCAAAGTCAAGTCACTAAACCTTGAGTCAAGTCACAAGTCCCAAGTTATAGATTCCTTTATACTCCAGCAGATAACAGCATATTTCAGTGAAGGACATCTTCAGTGTTGCACACTGCACATTTTGTGGAAAAGGTTTTGTACATACTGTATGTATAGCTAAATTGATAATGGATAGATTACTCTGTACTCCACAGACATGTCATCTAAGGGAGTTCTACACATCTACAGTGACACTCTGCTAGTATAGAGAAACACAAGTGTGCATGTGTGTCCATACCAGGCTGATAGAGATTAGTCGTTGTTGTGTGTATTTGTATGACAGGTAGATAGATGCCAGTCTACCCGCGGTGACAGATGCCCAGAACACACTGGTCAGATAGCCAGCCGTCTTGTGAGGTAAAGAGAGTGGAGGAGACACTGCATAGGTGTAGATGAATCCAGTGTAGGAACCCTGAGTTAAACAGACAACGCGAATTATTAGGTTAATGGTCAGACATTTTTAATACATACATGTTCTACAACCTGGGTCAGAAACAAAAATCTCCTTGAGATAATTTGCCAGTCCCCATGAGTCTATTTTAGGGAAAGTGGTTAGGTTTAGAAAAAGGGGTTAAGTTTATTGCAAAGAGTTAGTGTTAACATGTTTGTGTATGTTAGTTGAGGTTAGGGTTAGGCAAAATAGGATTTTGGAATAATGTCTGGTGTTCCCACAGGGTTAACAGAAACATAATGTGTGGCAAACTTTTGTCTCACAATCATGCCGTCAGTGATGAAGAGCACAGCTCCGCCCAGAATGTAGAGAAGGAAGTAGGAGGCGGGGCGATCCTTCACATCACTAGAATTACAGCAGCCAAATAAACCTCCATGACCTGGTTGAATAGTAAAAAAAAAAGATGTTTTCCATTGTGCACTCTTCAACCCCAGACCTAGAGTGTGTTCCGGCTTTTATTCCAGCCCAGCACTAGCCAAGTTTTAGTTGGTAAGAGACTTGGGCACTATGGAATGTACAGGGTTCTGTCTTCACAGCTGTCGTGGATATTTAAGAGGGGTCTTAGGTTGGGTTAACATGTAAGGGCAGTATTGTGAAACACCCTGGGTAATATGAGAGCTGCATCTTACCCCGCAGGTTGTGTTCCTGTTGGTTCTTCTCTGAGTTTTTGTCCTTGTCCAACAGACAAAGGCTTTGTTTGGACCAGGGGAACATCCTCTCGCGGTTCATAAGCACATAGACTGCTATTGGTACAGGCAGCTAGAGGGAGAGCACACAAAACATATATTTTTAATTCTCTGTGTGTCTCCTTGGAAACTATCTACGCAAGAGCCATCTCAGTGTTCCAGAGGCAGCTTGCCCTGTGGTACAAACCTCTTGTTTTGCTATTCAAATCAACCAGCCACTACTGCTAACCTGCAGCCACTGTATCAACCTACAGCTACAGCACCACAAGCCAACTGCCAACACAACACATACAGACTTACATTGATAAGTCCCATGATCCAGAATGCATATGAAATGTTGGTGGTGATAACGCCTTCTGTGTGGAAGTGGTATTTCTCAGATATGTTGTGTGGTGGCGTTGTCCCTTTGCCTGCTAGGAAGCCGCGGAGGTGATGGAGATCAATGGAGGAGTTTGCTGTCATATTCCCAGCTAGGACACAATTCCCCTCAGCCAGGAATGGGTCCGCTACCAGGGGACTTACCAATGCACCCAGCCCTATGAAGAAATGAAGCACCTGAGGGGAGGGGGGGAATGGTCAGTGTGGAAGAAGGGAAGGGAAAGAGGAAGGCAAAACTTGCATCTGTAATTTGTGATCAAAATGAATAACTCGCCATAATAACTCCATTACTCGGCGTGTAACTCTAACCTGCAGGAAAACTGCAGAGTCTTTCTGGTAAAGCTTGACCAGCTGCAGGTTGGCAATGGTGTCAATCACCCCCATTGCCGTTCCAGATATTGCCATGGCAATGGCCAGCATCAGCACATGGTGGCATAGTGGAATTATGGAAAACACCACGGAGATGACAAGACTAGAGACCAACAGAGCTGACAGGGAGAAGCAGAGCCTGAAAAGAGTTGGGGGAAGGATGAGGGAGAAAGGGGGAGGGAAGTCATTAAAGTGGGTAACAGCGGACCAGGCAATGCGATACAAATTTAAAAAAGGCCTCGATTTGCTTTCCCTCTTGGGCCTTAACTAAGGGCCAGCAGCTCTAGGTAGATAGAGTAGCTGAAGGGCTGATTCTCTAGCTCTACTAGATGTGGGCACAATTGTAGCAGGAATGTCACCTTGAACCAATCCTGAGGAAATGCCACAGCCATATTTGCCCTCCATCACAGTTTATGGCAGCAAGGGGGTCTGATAAGCCACCTTATCTCCACCTCAGTCTTGACTACTTTTGTCCCTATCCCATTTTTCTGTTTAACTCTTCAGGTCCAAGGGCCTGGCTTGGGTAAGTTTAAATGGCAGTCATGTAGCAGCTTTTATCACCGCAGACCTATTGGACTGGAGATCTGTGAAGGTGACAAAGACACACACACAGTGCGGTACGGTATGGGGAACACTTTAGTACAGGTATCTTTCCTGAAAAATTGTAACTCAATTCTTGATATAGTCCTCTTTAATACAACAGCTACTACTTTAATCAAGCTGGAACATGGCCACATTGCCAGTTGAAAACCAGTTGTCTGCTATAAAAAAAAGTCTCATTTGAGCCAGCTGATTTACTGAGCATTTTGCACTGGGCCCTGAAGGGATTCGTACACAGGTGAGACGAAATTTGCAGAAGCCTTGACAAGTAGTGTCGGTGTCAAACGAAAAGCCACTAGGCAGACATTGCTGCCCAGGTAGCGACTGAATATCTGGGAGATTATGAGGGAGATCCCTGGCCGCCTGTTCAAGTGCTTCTCTTGAATAACTGCAACTTGTGTTGCATCACACTTACTATAACATCTTGATAAATGAGAGGAAAAGGATGACTTGACGGTAAAAAAAAGGATGACTAAACTGTAATATGATTGAAGTCAAGGAAGGCACTGTACACAATTTCTTTGTAGGATTTCAACATTTAAGAGCTGAGCAAAAATGTTGTAAAAGGAGTCTCTAAATTCTCCACTGACTTGATTTTGTATGTAGGTGTGTGTTTTTGTTTGTGTGGGAGAATGATAGAATATGTATTTTTTTAATACACTGCTCAAAAAAATTAAGGGAACATGTAATCATCACAGTATAACACCAAGTCAATTAAACTTCAGGGATATCAATCTGTCCAGTTAGGAAGCATAAGCGATTGTGAATCAATGTCATCTCATTTGGTGCAAATGAAAGTGACAACAGGTGCACTGGAGAGCCTGAAGACGCTGTGGGGAAAGTTATGCTGCAGCATCATCCAGCATAACCAGTTTGGCAGTGGTTCAGTGATGGTCTGGGGAGGCATATCCTTGGAGGGTCGCACAGAGCTCCATGTGCTAGCCAACGGTACCGACTGCTGTTAGGTACCAGGTGAAATCCTCAGACATTATGCTGGTGCAATGGGCCCTGGGTTCCTCCTGGTGCAGGACAATGCCTGGCTTCATGTGGCCAGAGTGTGTAGGCAGTTCCTAGATGACGAAGGTAGTGATCCCATTGACTGGCCCTCACGCTCCCCATACCTGAATCCAACTGAGGACCTCTGGAACGTTATATATCAGTGCATCCGGTGTGAGTTTGAATCCAGCCCTCAATCGGTTGTTGATTTTGGTTTCCACTGACCATTGTTTTCCATTGATTCATTTTGTTCTCAACTAATTATACAATGTACAACAAAGATTTTGATCTTTAATATATTTTGTTCATCAAGACCCAATGTGTGATTTAAGCATTCCCTTAATTTTTTTGAGAAGCTTATATTAAGAACAATTTATGCAATGTAGAAAAACATAACATTAAGATCTGAACATTTTTACATCTATTCAAATTACTTAGTTCATGTAATGTGTAAAATTAAATGAAACAAGATTAACAGTACTCTGTTGTGTCCAAAGTAGGGATGGGCACGGATAGTCTAATATTCGATACCCGAAATGTATTTAGTATTCGAATATTTGTGTGTATTCAATTAACCCCCATTTTTTAACGTATGTATTTTTTTGGTTGAAATAGACTTGAATGTTATTTTTCTAAATACTTTTAAAATTCCAATCTAAAATTTTTACATTATGACGATATAACATGACATTTAAAAAAGTATAACGTTTAAAGTCGTTTTTATAACATGCGCTCCTTCACACGTGTTTGGTGTTTACGTTCCTCAATCAAAGTGGTAGTAGTGTGGTCGGGACCAGTCAGTCAGAATAACGCAATATATTCTTCTTAGCTTACTGTTAGCAAGTGGATGAAAGTTAACTAATTCAAGGGAAGAAGGAATATATTTACTGAATTAATGTTACCTCCGGAAAAAAATATTTGGCCACAAAACGTTATGTAAAGTTCAGCTGTGGAATCGAAAAGCGGTTGAGAGTGCAGAAAACAGTGAATTAAGCAAATAGCATAGCTGGCTAGCTCAGCAAACTAGCTTCTCTAGACTCTTCTATCCAATAATCTCAATGTTGTGTGCTTCGCGCGTTATGTGGTAGCGCTCATGTGGTATCGGTAGTTTTTAAAAACATGTATTCCGGTTAACCGAATACTATTCGAATAACAACACATACTATTCGGATATTAAAATATGGTCCAATGCACATCCCGAGTCCAAAGACACAATGCCAAAAACAAAGTTTGTAAAAAAAATAAAATAAAACGCCGATTAAAGAAATTTATACAAATTTCTCATAAATCGGTATCTGCGAAAATCATGTCATTATAAGCGTGAGGTACAGTATGGTCAGTTCACTTGAACAAGTGTTCACTTGTAAGCTAAAATGTTTAACCATAGGTATGTCCAGTGCTGTACTTCCAGAGCCGCGTAATTACTGACTACCACTGTCAAAGTTTTTGCCAGATTTCAGTTTTTCTTCCAATTATTTTTTTTTCTCAATTCTTCATTCCTTTTGGTAATTATGTTGAGGAGAATTTGGGATCTTGTCATCGTTTTGGGGGAAGTCAAAATCCTTCATTTCAACTGCCCCCTTTCTGATCAGCTGACTTATCATGGCTGGTCAACTTGTTTGGCCAAAGTTCTGGGCCCACAGAGAGGACAGTTTCACTTACCATCGAGTCATTCAGAAATTGTTGATGCGATGATTCAAGCAAGGCGTCTGCAGATTCTGAGCTAGCCGCTGTAACGTTAAAGCTGGCTTAGCTAGGTAGTTTGCTATGGTAGCTCAAATATCATCATGCACATTGACTAAAATGACCTTTTCTTTAAATAGATAGACAGGCCGACAGGGTGTGTGTGGTGTATTAAATCTATGAAATCATGTATGAATCCATAATGCAAATATTTATATTAGTTGCAACAAAAAATGTATTTAGTGTCAACTGGAAATTCTGCTTGTAATATCTGCTACTAGGCAGCAGGGAGGCCAACTCCCCATGTGGCCCCAGGTAATGGCTCGGTTTGCACGTTGGGAAACAATGCCACTGAGTAGATTGTTCTTACTACTACTGAGTTGTGTAGTCCACCTAGCTTCTTAAAATATGTAAATTAAGTCCATCTGGATAAGAGCTTCTGCTAAATTACTAAACTGAAAAGTGTTATAATTGGATGATAACTATAACAACCTACACACGCCCTAACATACCTGATGTAGCTCATGAAGGACTTGATAATGAGCTGATCATCTGAATCAGGGGTGACAAAGCAAGGAGAGATCTAAAACATGCAGGGCAGGGTGGTGCCCAGGATCAGGGTTGCCCAGGATCAGGGTTGAGAAACACTGCCCTAGGCTGTGAATAATTACATAATTAATGAACAATAATGTGATTTGGTAGTTAGAAAGTTGAATTTCTATTGAAGTTTAGTTTGTTCTAGGCAACCACCCACAGGAAGTAATGCAGTCTGAAGGATCCTGGGAACAAGCCATGTGGACGTTTTGTTTGGTGAGAGCAAATGGATGACTTGAGTCATGGGAAACAAGATTAAATGCCTCCCTGCTAGACTGTGTTACTTCTTTTTGTGTGTTTCATGGTTTGTTTGTATGCATGTTTTTAGTTGCGTGGATTGATGTACACGAAATGGAATGTTGCAGTACCAGCAACATCTTATATTTTGGGAGGGGCTGGTTGGGTCTGATTGCCATGTTTGAACCATGACTTAATGTTTCAGTTGTCCTTTGTGTTTGGTCTGTTCATTCTGCCTGCTCAGCATGGATCCTAAAGAACCTGTAGCACTTTTCCACCCTGTGACACCAACAATTTTGTTAAATGTAATTACTTGTTGTTGCCATACTATATACATTACTTTTATATTCTGAATCTAGTAAAACCATCTTTTGCATTTCATGAAGAAACAGGGTGGTCTCTCTTGACCTGTTATGATAGCTGATATATTTGAATTAAATTGTCAGATTTTCTAGAATCCCTGAGATGCAAACTACAGTGATACTTCATGTCCCAACAGTATTAAACCTATCATAAACCAGTGTTTTCCCACCGTAAACTGTTCACAAATTACAGTAAGTTAAGGGCAAATGTAGTTTCAAAAGATGTTTAAAACGAATACCACGTTAAGGTTATGACTCAGTTATTTGTTTCTATGTCACTAACATTTTGGGAGGTTACATTTCACCATCCATCAGCTGTACACTAAAACAAGAGGAAACTTAAAACTGAACTGACCCCAGCTTGACAGCTAACACTCACGTTTTTTTGAAGAGTCCCCCCATGGCGCTCCCCAGCATTAGGAAGAGTTGTTGGGCAAAAAAGACCCATGTGATTTCCTGTAGAGTGGACTGGGTCTGACACCTCAGGTCCAGAATGGTCGGCCCCAGGAATGCGATACAAAGTCCAAAGCTGAAGAACACGCTCCAGTACGTCAGTGTGTGCTGCCAGTGGCATTTGAACAGAGCCCACACCCGGTCATCTACTAACATCATCACCTTGTTACTACTAGTTCGTCGTGAGTAGCGCTGGAGCAGGTATGGAGAGGGAAAAAACCTTCATTGAGAGGTAGGTTGTAGGAAGACCTCACGCGTGTAGAAAACAAAACCACTGAAGTTTTGAAGTGGAGTAGCGAAGTTAAGATGCATGCATACGGTTGGTAGATTGAGTTGATAAACGGTCACGTCACAGTGAGGGAGTTTAATTAAAGTAGTACGTATTGAACCGGGCAATAGCCCACACGTAGAGGTGAAAGTTGTGACGGTGGATCGCCGTTTTCAAATAGAACAGCTCCTTATGGTCGAATTGCCTACGAGCATAGGGAATAGTCCAGAAATGTAAATATATTTTACATAAACTGTTAATTTCCGAAATAGTTTTCATTGGTAAGGCAGAAACTGCCGCATAACATTAGAAAGCCTCATTTGCGTAAACCAGGTGTCGCTATGGCTGTAAGACAATTCTGATATTTGTCTCACGAATTAGTTTTGACATTAGATTTTTCACATGTAATCTTTTTCAGAGCTGATCAAGGGGGTGTGGTATATGGTTAGGCGTTGTTAGACACGACGCATTACTGAGTAGGAGAAGTAAAACGTTATGTGATATCATACCTATATGGTCTCATACAACGGCATCAGCATTCAGTGTTTATAATACAGTATTTGTAATTGCGGTCATTTTCAGTTTAATGCATTTTATAGATGTCTGAAATTTGCTTTGTATATGTAGCGCCTTCTGTTGCTCCTCCTGAATCTCATTAAAAGACGAATTAGTTCAAGAGATAGTCAGTGGCATTCAGAGGATTATGAGTGCCAAAATGATTTAATTGCCATAGTAGGGTGAAAGGCCAGATTAGGAAATGTCACACCAATTTAACACTTCATGATGCAAGACACTAATTCATATAAACAATTATTGTGTAAGAGCCAGTGATAGTGCTACAGAGTGATATCATTTATTAATTTATTTATTATTTGATCACTTTTGGCTTCTTTGCAGGCACAATACATTCAGTTTCTGGTTTTAATAATAGCGTCTTAGACAAATCACACAAAATATTGAATGTCACCATTTATACAAAATCTAAATAGACTATACTTTATATCTTTTATAAAACATTTAGACATACTCTACAGTCATTTAATAGTCATCTCTTGTGTTGTCTGGCATACATTTCACTGAGAAAGATGAAAACATTTTTTAAAGTACATATATATTATTTCTTTTCATTACAGTACAGTATTTAAAATATCTTAATTTACCACAAAACACGTACAGTAATACTTCATCCCCGGGGGTTGATAAAATACAGGGGAAGTTTTAAAATATTACACACAGATTGCCATCCCTCTCTGTGAATCCCAGGAAGTGATTCCATATAAAAACATGATTTGAGATTTTCAGTAAATGTAATCCATAGAACCATCCTTTAGAGGATGGATTTTTGAGATTTTTTTACATTAACTTTGTATCTAAAAGTATAGTTGAGAAATAACCTATCAAAGTTGGCATTGATGACTTCATAGTGTTGGTTTTACAAATTATTTTGGTGTCATATTTAGTGTTTGCTTGCTCTGTAATATGAGTAGTATTTTGATTGCTATAATAATGTAAATAAAACATTCATATTTATTGAAAAAAATAGCATGAATATGATTATTTTAAAAAAAATGTATTAAATGACTTGGCAGATCTTTATGTATATTATTGAGCATAATGTATTTTACTGGCATATCAAAGTTCCAAAGTCAAAACTCTCCTGCTAAGTTATGATACAATTTGCACGCATTACCAACATTGAATGTGAAACAGGACCTCTGGTGGTGATTTGCAGGTTGTGCAAGGAAACGGAGGGCGGTCTGTGATTGGTAACATTGTCTGCAATGCCAGTGATGGGATTTAAATATTCTTACCCAGGAGGCCAGGATGCTGTGTATTTTATGGCTAATCGATAGTTTGTTTGTGGACAAAGCACCATACTGCCTTGTTGACAACATGGCCGAGCTGTGCAGATTGCAGTTGGATTGAAGACCAGCACTTGCTCCTCGCTCACCTCTTTTGCATGCTCAATTGACAAGCCTGCTTAACAGAATTTCCCTCTCTGGAACTTTAATATTCCTGTACAGTACATTATGTTAAACATGTATTGAAAAACTAGCCAAAGAGAACAATGTAGTTGCTAAAAAATTTCAGACCAGTCTATGGGTAAAATGTTCTGCCCCAACCCGCTTTGTTTTCCACCAAAAAACACAAGAAAAGTAAAAAAAATAAATAAAATCTAGTAGGGAAGCACTGAATCTCTGCTTTTAACCTTAGATTTGACTAAAAGAGGCCCAACGTTTATTTTTAAATCAACATTTAAGTAGAAAAATCTGCACATTTCCAAAATGTATCTATGTGCCTTCACCTCCTTGACTGTGTTGGACTGTCTAAGTGCACACCTCTCTCACTCACAGAGTATAGTAGGTGTGTTTATGTGTGCAGTTCCACTAATTATGTGTTGTTGTACATAAGTGTGTTTTATAGCATAGGCCACTACATGTAAGCCATGCCGCTTGGTACGGCTCTCTGAATGAAACAATAAAAATGTGACAACTAAAGCCAAACGTATCCCATAAAATGTATACGTCTCTAAATCAACTATACTTCACTAATGTAATATGTTTGCTGTGACGGAACATTTATTTTCATATTCTTGCTCTATTTAATGGAGGTGTGTGTAGCACTGCAGTGAACAGGATGGGAATATGAGCATGTGAAGTCACATTCTTTCTTGTTCTACCTCGCTCTCCATGAGTGGGAGTGTGCGCTTTGACAGACAGTCCAACACGGAGGGAGGTTCATGTACATAGACACATTTTTGGGCTTGGACTTTCGTCAGTTATTCCCTTATAAATGGTTTTACCATTTTATACAAGACTTCAGGTTGCAGGGTTGACCTTAAAATAATTACATATTGTTTTCTTGAAATTAATCACTAATCACACAAAATAAATATTCTTCAGGAATGCTTTATAGCGATGAGAGAAATTGGAAAAATGTTTGGGGTTACGTGAGTTAAAATCTTTTTAGATGTCACAGAGGGACCTGTCAGAAGGCTGCATTTTGGCATCTTTAGCAAGTCTCTATATCAAAGGGCACTTAATATAACTGGTTAAAATACCGAAAGGACTAATTTAATGGAATAACCTGCTTCAACAGGGTTAGTCCTCAGAATCCAGTGTGTTACTCACATGACTGTGGAATGCTGATATACAGGGAGTGAGGGACTGTTTAATGTTCATTCTCAGAAACCCTGCCTGTATCCATCCTCTGTTGTGTAGAGGGAGGGAAGCGGAGTGAATTTTGAGGTTAGACCCTAATGTAACCTGGATGTTGGTAAAACCTGTGTTTGTATTTGTGTTGGAGTTGGCAATTGCGTTGTATTGTCTTGAAGCTGCTTCTTCCTTGAGGCTGTCTCTCCTTGTCTGCAATCACTGGGTGTTCTGTTAGAAAATGCTTTGCCTTCTGTTCTTCCCCCGACCTGGGTTTGGTAAAGAGAACAGTACGACAGCATTACAGAACTTTACAGATTTTCTGGATAATTTAATTATTTGATATTATTGTGATGACTTCAAAAAGTAACATGGAGTCTACTGTATAGTACCTGGAGGCTGGAACACTGAACTGCGGTGTCCTGGGTCTTTCTGCAGTTGAATCTCTCTAAGAGAAAATACTGAGGAGGCTGGAATGGGGCACAGAGAGAGGGATATTGGATAGGTGTTTTTGTGCATTAAATGCCCAAAACAAATTGCTGTATAAGCACACACCATGTGTGGTTGAAATTAGTGGCAAAAAAGGGGGCACTAAAAGGAGGCTGTTCAGCTGCAAAATATAAGGTGAATGTACCAGAATACCCCACCTGCTGAACATGCTAAACAGTGATGATCTCACTTGTTGTTGGGGAGTTAGCCAGAGCCTCACTCTTTCTGACCGTGACCTATGTTGGCAAGATGCCTAAGTATCAGGCCCTCATGTTATGCCTGAAAAGCCTTGGTTATCAGTGTGAGCTTTCAATACTAATGTTCAACAGCCTGGCCGTGTTCACAGTACGTTGCATTTAGATTGCAGTAAAGCAGCTAGCGAGGCACTACTCCATGTCAGAGATCATGGGCAGCCTTGCAGGTTGGACGATGCCTAGTGAAAGATGTGCTATTGGTTTTCCTAGGTGTTTAGATGTCCCTGTCATATGTGGGAATCCCTGTTGTATGATTTGTGGATATAAAGCATTACGTGTGTGTGTGTGTGTGTGTGTGTGTCTCTTACTGTCTGCAAGGCTGTGGATGTCCTCCCCCAGACTGAGGAAGTAGGGGTGTCTTAGAGATGCTTCAGCTGAGTTTCTGGCCCTGGTGTCATACTGAAATAACAGGAATATAATCAGGCCCTGGTGTCATACTGAAATAACAGGAATATAATCAGGCCCTGGTGTCATACTGAAATAACAGGAATATAATCAGGCCCTGGTGTCATACTGAAATGACAGGAATATAATCAGGTCCTGGTGTCATACTGAAATAATAGAAATATAATCAGGCCCTGGTGTCATACTGAAATAACAGGAATATAATCAGGCCCTGGTGTCATACTGAAATAACAGGAATATAATCAGGCCCTGGTGTCATACTGAAATAACAGAAATATAATCAGGCCCTGGTGTCATACTGAAATAACAGGAATATAATCAGGCCCTGGTGTCATACTGAAATAACAGAAATATAATCAGGCCCTGGTGTCATACTGAAATAACAGAAATATAATCAGGCCCTGGTGTCATACTGAAATAACAGAAATATAATCAGGTCCTGGTGTCATACTGAAATAACGGGGAAATACTACACAATTATACACATCTGGCAAGTTTCATACTGATATAACACAGGGAATACTACAAAGGGAAATACTCTGGCCATACTGAAATAACGCAGGGAAGAACACATCAGAAAACATGGTTTGAATTCAACAAAAAACACCATTCAACTGATACTGATTTTAACAGGTTAGTGTTGGGGTAGTTTCTTACCAGAAGTAAAGCAGTAAGCATGTCGATCCCCTCAGTATCCAGCCTATCGAGGAACACAGTATATTGCAGTTATGATACGTAGTTATGGTTAGTGTTTCTTGAGCCATTGGTTGGAGTGTGTTCTTATCTGGGTTGAGTTATGGGGGTGTTACCTGGGCACGTGGTTGATGAGTTGTTGAGGTCTGTACTGGGGGAACATGTAGGATCTAAATTCATCATTATTGGATATACCTGGCCAGCTTTCCTCTGTTGGGGTACCTGTGAGAATTATGGAAATGATTTATATTGTAGGAGTTTGTATTTGAATCCTCAGTATTTACCCCCCAGCATGATTGTCCCCCTGTAGTATAAATAAAACAGAATTACCAAGGAGTCTGAAGACCAAGTGCAGTTCCTCCTTGACCGTGGAGCCTGGGAACATGGGCCGACCCGTCGCCATCTCAAACAGAATACAGCCCACGCCCCTTTAACGCACACACAAGAAGCATAGACACACAGGATATGTATGGAAAGCCCTGGCTGGGGATCTGGGTTTACTGGGTTTTTTGTCCTCTAGACTAAGAGATACTGAAGTAATGTAGCAGACACTCTTATCCTGAGCGATCTACAGTAGTGAATGATTCTTTTTTGGTACTAGGACCCCATGGGAAATTAACACACCTTGGTATCTTGTCAAAGAAGTTACACAGGACCTCAACCCTACACACCACACACACATTGTTGACTAAAACACACATACAGACACCCGCACATCATTGCATGAAAAACATACACACACGTCATTGCATACATCAAAGAGTGTGTGTAGGGATAACAAGCAGGCCACTTCACTTCTAATGCAGACCTTTCCATTAATGAAACATTTTTCCAAAGGGGGTGATGAAAGGTACTTTATTGTGTTGCTGGATAACACCAGCTTGACGATTCAAGGTAAATTAATGTGATCCGAAAATGATCAAAGTGGTGCTTGCTCATATGAGGAGTGGTGGGTTGATCATACAATTACAAATAAAAGAACAACTTACCTACAGTATATAACAAATGTAACAGCTGTGTAACTCTATAACAAGCTACTACATAACTATAACGATGTCATGTTTTGTCATGATAATCAACATGCAGAGCACACTGGTCTGTAATGGCTGTCATATCATATATGTATTTGATCTTTTTTTGTAACGGCAGTAACAAGGCTAATATAGGATACAGATTCATGTGAAAGGTGTTCCAGGCTACTAATATGTGCTATGCCCAATTGCCCAGGGATGATGTCAACGTTAACTTAATGGGAAATGTTGCTCTCTATACCTATATATGTCAGTTGATATGGTATTAACATACAGTATCATGCTGTGTATGCCATCAAAATTGTGAATTACCTTCAGCGACGCAAATGCTATTGTTTCTGCATTTCACTGGTAGAAATGGGTCATCTACATTTCCTGGTTGTAAGCAAACCACCATAGCCAGAATTCATAGCGATGTCCAGCACTTCTTATAATGAGGAATCATTAGAAGAAGCCATTGCTTTGCAATCTGAAAAACACTACCTTGCTACTGATCTCCTGAAAATCTTTAAAAACTATCACCTCCTCACCTCCCATTTTGAAGAGCCCACATTTGAAAGTGGGAAGAGGGCTTCTGTTAGACTGCAGCAGACTCAAGCCACCAATGATGCTAGCGCAGAATTTCAAAAATACTGCTGTGGTGCATAACTGGGTCTGAAACACCCCAAATCACTCCATAATTTGGTGTCTAATAGTGGATTTTCCCTTTAACCATCAGGAAGGAATACACTCATTTGGGTGTCCACTGTGTGTGTGTACTCTGTATGTGTGGTGGACTCACCACATGTCGATGGGCGTAGAGTACTCTGTGGTACCAAGCAGTACTTCAGGGGGGCGGTACCAAAGAGTCACCACTTCGTTGGAGTAGGTCTTCGTGGGTACAGACTTGGCCCTGGCCAGACCTGACAAATCAAACAAACAGTCATGAATTGGCTCTCCGAGAGAGAACGTTATCTACTGATCTGGTCTTCTGTCGCCGTGCAGGATGGGTGTGGAAAAGGTTAGGGATAAAATACAGAGGGAGACCTGTTGTTAGGTTACCAATGTGTGCATCTGAATAGGGAGACTGTCTGCACGGTTGTGTGCATTTATGCATCTGAATTGGGAGACAATCTGTGTGTTTGTGTGTATGTGTGCGTGCATGTGCCTATGTGCTTGTATGTTCATTCGTGTTTTTGTGAATCGTACCAAAGTCGGCAAGTTTGAGCTCTCCCTTGTCATTGATGAGCAGGTTCTGCGGTTTGAGGTCTCTGTGAAGGATCTTCCTCTTATGGCAGTAGGACAGACCACGTAACAACTGGAACATGAAGATCTACAGAGAGTAGAGAGACGAAGAGGAGACGCTGATGGGGATGATGAGGATTATAGTGATGACGATGATGACGATCATGAACAGTGTTCACTTGGCGGAGACTAACCTTGACGTTGTTCATGCTCATGAGGTTTCCACAGTTGTCCAGGTATTGTTTCAGATCACTGTCCTGAGAGACACTCAGACACACCATTGCAGAACTTTAACATGAGGTTAAGTAAACAAGCAGATATAACAGTGGTTAATAAACTGCTCAAAAACCAGTTTAAAGGTGTGTGGTACTCACCAAGTACTCAAAGACCAGCGTGAGGGAGCGTTCTGTGTGTATGATGTCATGCAGCGTGACAATGTTGGCATGTTTTAGGTTCTTCAGAAGAGACACTGCAGAAACACAGGGAAAATGGTTGTAAGCTCTTACGTTGGATGAGGCACGAGGACACAGTAATTACATTTTAGCTCCAGTGGGGGGCAGTGTGGAAGAGCTATTGTAGTAAATCCAAGCCCTGTTGTCATATATTTGTGGGATTCGTGAGGGCTCAGGAGAGGTTTTACATTGTTTGATAGCTGTATAAGGTGTTGTGCATTACCTTCTCTGATAGCTGTACAGGGTGCACCCTCCTCGTGCTCTAGCCTAATTTCTTTCAGTGCCACAAGATTCTCTGTCAGTTTGCTCCGCCCCTTAAAAACGGTGGCATACGTCCCCTATACAGGTGATAAAACCAGAAACCGGAAGAAATAGTCAATCATGTCAGTCATTCACAAAATTTTGAGGCCATGTCAATTTGTCTAACGCTGACCCTTTTTGCTATTGATCCTAACTTTAATCTATAACCCAAACACTAACCGCCGTCATGATTGACCAGACTGACCCAAACACTAACCGCCGTCATGATTGACCAGACTGACCCAAACACTAACCGCCGTCATGATTGACCAGACTGACCCAAACACTAACCGCCGTCATGATTGACCAGACTGACCCAAACACTAACCGCCCTCATGATTGACCAGACTGACCCAAACACTAACCGCCGTCATGATTGACCAGACTGACCCAAACACTAACCGCCATCATGATTGACCAGACTGACCCAAACACTAACCGCCGTCATGATTGACCAGACTGACCCAAACACTAACCGCCCTCATGATTGACCAGACTGACCCAAACACTAACCGCCCTCATGATTGACCAGACTGACCCAAACACTAACCGCCATCATGATTGACCAGACTGACCCAAAGACTAACCGCCGTCATGATTGACCAGACTGTTACCGCATCCTAACTCCCCCTTGTGTTTAAGATGACCTCGACCGTTCCAGAACTCCAACCCTGCTGCTGTCCATGGTCAGCTCCCTTCCCAGACCAGGCTGGACAGGTTCAAAGCAGTATGTAGGAAACTAAGGAAAGGGATTGCTTACGCCTATCCAGCTGTTATAGGCTGGTGTAAGGGAGAGATACACAGTGGGTCAAGTGAATTATTGTGAATACACAGCAGGTCCCCAGAGACTGTATTGACTCATTTGTCTCCCGTTAGACCTTCTGAAGACTGCTAATTGAATTAAAAGGGAAGTTGAATACCCATCCCCTTTCAGTTCCTCCTTTGTGACAATATGATATTCTCTATATCCTGCACTTATTTAATCAGCTGGAGGTGGACCTTGAACTTTAGCTGCAAGAATGGAAACCATAGCGACACACTTACCTCTCCCAGTTTACCCAGTTTCACATATGTCTCCAGCTTCCCAAAGCCAATGTCAGACTGTACGGAAAAATACACAGTGGCACATTACCAATATACTCTGTAGAAAATATATTTTCTACAGGCTCGGGGTAGGGGACTGGGATATTACAGGGCTGTGAGTTATGGGTAGTGGACTGGGAAATTACAGTGCTGTAGGTTATGGTAGCGGACTGGGACATTACAGGGCTGCGGGTTATGGATAGGGGACTGGGACATTACAGTATTATGGGTTATGGGTAGGAGACTGGGACATTACAGGACTGTGGGATATAAGGAAGGGACTGGGGCATTACAGGGCTTTGGGTTATGGCTGATAAAGGCATTATGTAGTGATAACATGATGTGGTTTATACATATTGGTATTGGGATACTGTGAATTTGGTTATAGGGCGTAGCAGGCTGCCCAGTCAAGGACTTTGATTTGATGTGTTGGATTCTAAGTTTAATAGGTTATTTTTGGAATGAGTGTATAGGGGAGTACAGGGTATTGTCCAGTGATGCCCGTAGGGTCATGTGACTAAAGGCATTCTGGTTAGGGTATTGGGGTATGAATGTATAGGGTATAGGTACCAACCAGTGAAGCCCTCCTGGACATGCGGCTGAGGGGTTTGCAGGGAGAAGAGTTGCTCTCACTCTCCATCTCACTCTCCATCTGCAGCTTCTTGAGGAACTCTGGAGGCAGGCGAATGTCCGTCGGCAGAGACATACGTTTAGTCACGTCCTGCAGAGATCATAGATATACAGAACTCACATAGTTGGTCTAACCACAGCTGGCGTGAGGAGAGTTTTTAAAAAAGTGAACTCTCGGAAGGCACCAGGGCCAGATGACATTCTAGGCTGTGTCCTCACGGGCTGTGCTTTTCACCTCCATATTCAACCTGTCTCTGTCTGTAGTCCCCTCCTGCTTCAAACAGACCACCATGGTCCCTGTACCGAAGAAACCTTCCATCACCTGCCTGAACGACTACCGCCCTGTAGCACTGACCTCCACCATCATGAAGTGCTTCGAGCGGCTGGCCGGAACTCACATCTGCTCCCCCCTTGGACCTCAAACCTTGGACCTCTTTCATTTCGGGAAAAAGGCAACACATACGTGAGGATGTGGTTCGTGGCTACAGCTCTGCATTCATCACTACTGTGCCCGCCAAGTTTGTTCCCAAGCTCAGGACCCTGGGACTTAACACCTCCCTCTGCAATTGGATCCTGGACTTCCTGACAGGCAGACCCCAGGTGGTGAGAATAGGCAACCTCACCTCTTCTGCACTGACCCTGAGTCCACTCCTGTACTCCCTGTTCACGCATGACTGAGGCCACACACAGCTCCAACATCAGCGACACAACCATCCTAGGTCTCATCTCCAACAATGATGAGACCTCTTACAGAGAGGAGGTGGGGGGGGGTCATGCCCCCATACACATCAATGGAGCTGAAGTGGAGAGAGTCTCTGAATTCAAGTTTCTCAGTGTGTTCATCAAAGATGATCTCATTTGGTCTAGACAAGCGAACTCTGCAATGAAAACTGCCCAAAAACAACTATACTTCCTGAGGAGACTCAAGAAATTTGGCACGTCTGTAAAAACTCTCACCAACTTCTACAGGTGCACCATTGAAAGCATCCTCTCAGGCCTCTCAAGTCCCTCCAGACGGTGGTAAAGTCTGCGGAGTGCATCATCGGCTGCCATCTCCCCTCTGTGCAAGGCATCTACCATACACGATGCTTGAGGAAAGCACGGAACATCATCAAAGATCACAGGCACCCAGGCTATGGCCTGTTTACACTGCTGCCGTCTGGTAGACGCTACCGGAGCATCGGGTCATGCACTTCCAGTCTCAAATTTGGAACTGTTTATAATTCCCTCCACCCTGACTAAGGCCCCGGTTCCAGCTGAAGAAAAACAGCCCTAAGCATGATGCTGCCACCACCATGCTTCACTGTGGGTATGGTGATCTTTGGGTGATGTGCACTGTTGTTTTTGCGCCAAACATACCTTTTGGAATTATAGCCAGAAAGTTCAACCTTGTTTTCATCAGACCATAACACATTTTCCCACGTGCTTTTGGGAGACTTGATGTTTGTTTTTGCAAACTTCAGCCGGGCTTGGATGTTTTTCTTTGTATGAAAAGGCTTCCGTCTTGCCACCCTACCCCATAGCCCATTCATATGAAGAATATGGGAGATTGTTGTCACATGTAGCACACAGCCAGTACTTGCCAGAAATTCCTGCAGTTCCTTTAATGTTTCTGTAGGCCTCTTGGAAGCCTCCCTGACCAGTTTTCTTCTCGTCTTTTCATCAACTTTGGAGGGACGTCCAGTTTTGATAATGTCTCTGTTGTGCCATATTTTCTCCACTTGAAGATGACTGTCTTCACTGTGTTCCATGGTATATCTAATGCTTTGGAAATTCTTTTGTACCCTTCTCCTGACTGATATCTTTCAACAATGAGATCCCTCTGATGCTTTGGAAGCTCTCTGCGGACCATGGCTTTTGCTCTGAGATGCCAGGAAAATCCTACTAGAACAGCTAAACATTATTTTTGATTAATCAGAGTCACTTTAAATGATGACAGGTGTGTAATGACTTCTATTTAACATGAGTTTGAATGTGATTGGTTAATTCTGAACACACCACATCCCCAGTTATAAGAGGGTGTGCACACTTATGCAACCAGGTTATTGTAAGGTTTTTATTTTTCATTTTCCCCCTTGAAGATTTCAGTTGGTTTTTCAATGGAATTGTTCACATTATAGGTCACATTAAAAGTGGAAAAAGTTCTGACATGATTTATCTTTGTCTCATTCTTTTACATCACAAAAACCTGGCATTTTAACAGGGGTGTGTAGACTTTTTATATCGAATGTATCATTAATATTCAATAACTCTATCAATTGCTGCTAGTTTACACTGTTATGTATATTACTGCCATACTTGCCATTTCCAAATTTTCAATAACGCTACCCAGATTGCTGCTAGATTACAGTACTCTTTTTTTTTAACTGCTGCTAGTCTACAGTGTTATGTATATTGTTGCTTTATTTTATTATTATTTTTTGTCTGGCTATATTTTTGCTTATATATTCTTCTTAACTCTCACTACGTAGTTGTCCAGTGCCATGTCACAAGAATTTCATTGTGCAGGACGACGCTGTGTTGTTTGGTGCATTCGACTTGAAACTGGTATTTTTTTATGAAAAGATACACAACATAAATCGGCAACATTCGGTCATGATCAATAACACATCACCAGACAGTTTATTAAATGTTGAGGGACCAAGGAATTTTAAAGCTAGGGATGATAATATAGCCATTTAAATCTTGGGATGATTATATAGCCATTTAAAGATGAGGATGATTACATAGCCATTTAAAGCTAGAGATGATTATATCCATGTAAAGCAAGGGATGATTAGTTGGCCATTTGAAACCAGGGATAATTAGACAGCCATATGTTTGAAAGTGTAATCGTTATTTATTTTTTATTTGTGAGCCTGAATGTAGAGCATTTAGAATAATCAATTAATCTGTTTTCCCTCTCTGAAGTAAAATGTTTATGTGTGAATTTCCCTAGTGTGTGTTGACAGACAGATTCTGTTTGTACGTGTGTGTGTGTGTGTGTGTCTGTGTGTGTGTGTGTGTGTGTGTGTGTGTGTGTGTGTGTGCATGTGCACACTCGTGTTTGAGACTCAGATGATCTTTACAGTTATTTTTGTTGAAAGGTGTCTGGTGCAGCAGGTTTAGTGGAACCAAAACATAAAAAGAAAGCGTGAGAAAGAGAGGATTGTGATTTTCCTTATGTTGTTAGGCAGCCACTGCTCTTAGGCTGTGAGGAAGTGATATCCACTCAGCTTTGAGAGGGGCAAATGGAGTCCAGGCCCATGGAATCCATAGCTCATACATTTATGATTTCATGAAGATGTCATGACTGGTTTCATAAAGATGTTATGACCTGTTTTGTAATGGTTTTATGAATGCTTCATGAATATCCCCTTCCAGTAAAGTGCTACCTAATCTGCACAGGACGATATATTTACTATAGCGTCTTTCTCAACATCTTATCCTCGACCCCATGTCAAAAGACCAAATCAACAACTCATTCCTCAACACTGGCTACATCCCCTCTGACTCCAAGGTGTTTAAAGTCACTCCTGACTCTGTCCTCCTCAATCAAACCATTTTACTTGACCCATCTGAAACAACACCACAGTATCATTTCTGTATTTCTTTTTCCTTACCTATCTCCAACCAACTCTCCTGTTATCACTTTCAGACAGGTCACTTAACCAGAACTGCTCTCCTCTGTGTCACTGAGGTTCTTCACACTGCCCAAGCTGACTCTCTGTCCTCTGTTCTTATTCCCCTAGAACTATCTGTTGCCTTCGACACTGTGAACAATCTCCATCCTGTCAGGGCTGGTCGTCTTAACATACTCTTGAATTGCAGCCTACCTGTGTCTGTTCCATGCGACCTCACTACTGGTATGCCCTAAGGCTTGGTTCTAGGCTGTCTCCACTCTATATGTCACTTGGCGCCATCATATCCTCACGTGGTCTCTCCTTCCATTGCTATACAGATGACAATCAACTATTTATCCCCCCCCAACAAAGCCTAGGTGGCAACATGCATTTATGTCAGCATGTGCCTGGCTGTCATTTCTGCCTGGATGTTGGCCCGCCAACTTAAGCTCGACCTCAACAAATCGGAGCTGCTGTTTCTCCGGGGGCAGACCTGTCCATTCCAGGACCTCTCCATCACATTTCATAACTACATACCCGTCCCAGAGTGCATCGAAATTTGGTGTGACCCTCCTCAAACATCAAGACAGGGATTTGCTCCTGTATGTTCATGATCTACAAGATGTGTGGAAGAATAAATGACCTCACACATGAAGCGGTACAGGTATGGCTGGATTCATCTCACCTCAGAACGACTATAGGTACTGTAGGGCTTCCTGCTTGTACCTACAAACTCACGCATCTCATCCAGAATACTGTGACCCGTCTGGATGTCGCCCAGCTCCACTGCAAAATCCACTGTCTTCCAGTTGATGCTCACATCCACAACCAAACCATGGTATTTTGCTCTTCCTACTTTGCTAATAGTTTCTACAACCCCATTTCTAGTTTGGACGCTGCGTTAAATGGAAAAAAATAATGCAATGATGTGCAAATCATTAATACTCTATACTCAATAAAAAATTGTATAAAGACAACATATATCAAATGTTGAACATGAGACATTTTATTTTGTCTTGAAAAATATATGCCCACTTTGAATTTGATGCCGGCAACACATTTAAAAAAAATTGTGACAGAGGCAACAAAAAACTGGAAACGTTGTGTAATGCTAAAAAACTAAACCTGGTGGAATGTCCCACAACTGATTAGGTTGATTGGCAACAGGTCAGTAACATGATTGGGTATATAAAAGATCATTCCAGAGAGGATGGGTCTGTCAGAAGTGAGGATAGGGAGGGGTTCATCACTCTGTAAAAGACTGCACTGGCAAATAATGCAATAATTTAAGAGTAACCTTTCTAAACACATAATTGCTAAGAGTTTGGGGATCTCATCATCTATGGTACATAAAATCATTTAAAGATTCAGAGAATCTGGAGAAATCTCTGTACGCAAGGGACAAGGAAGAAAACCAATATTGGATGGCCGTGATCTTCAGGCCCTCAGGTGGCACTTCATTAAATACAGACACGATTCTGTAGTGGAAATCACTGCATGGGCTCAGGAACACTTCCAAAAACCATTTTCTACGAACACAGTAAGTCGCTGCATCCACAAATGCAAGTTATAACTCTACCATGCAAAGAAGAAACCATATATAAACAAGATCCTGAAATCCACCGCCTTCTCTGGGCCCAAGCTCATTTAAAATGGACTAAGGCAAAGTGAAATCCTATATCAAGCAAGAATAGGAATACATTTCACTTTCAAAACTACAGCAATTGTTCTCCTCAGTTCCCAAACGCGTACAGAGTATTGTTAAAAGAAGAGGTAATGCAACAGAATGGTAAACATGCCCCTGTCCCAACATGTTTTAAATTTGTTGCTGGGATCAAATTCAAAATGGGCATGTATCTTTCCAAAAACTATTCCATTTCTCAGTTTCAATATTTGACATGATGTCTTTGTACAATTTTCATTTAAATACAGGGATGAATGATTTGCACATCACGGCATCTTGTTTTATTTGCATTTTACACAGCGTCCCAACATTTTGGAAACAGGGTTGTACATTGTGTATTGTGTACTTTACCATTGTTGGTTTGTGAGGATGTCTTATCTAGTTATATCCAGTTCTCCGTGTCTCCTTCCTGTCTTACCTCCATAGAGAAGCGTCTGTGAGGGGCTTTGCTGCGGTATTGGAGCTGGGAGGGGGATGGTGCTCCGGGCATGCCTGGCTCAGGGCTAACTGGGCTGTCGGGACTCCCCTCAGGGTGCAGTGATGGCAGGGTCAGGCTAGCAGAGGTCAGTGCTGAAGGTCAGACAGACACAGTGATAGAGACAGTTTGAGAGGGAGAGAATAAAAAACAATACAGGACTGGCTTTTTTAAACAGCCTCTCCTAGTCAGAGTACACAGCATATCGATAAAAGCAGACAGTTACTCTTCAATCAACATTACGGCTTAAGGTTTTATCAGCTACAGTCAGGACAGTAGACAAGGTTTTTATCAGCTACAGTCAGAACAGTAGACAAGGTTTTATCAGTCAGGAAAGAAGACAAGGTTATATCAGCAAGTGGAAGAATATGTATGACTATAGAAGTCTTTGGTTTGACCCTCTGTGTGAGTAGGTTGTTGGTGTCGCTGATACGTGTCAGTCCTACCACACAGTGTCAGTCCTACCACACAGT